>MU836538.1:0-27417 GCA_029204225.1 Diphasiastrum complanatum | reverse complement strand
CCCGAAGGATAGGTACATTGGCAAGGGCTTCTTTGAGTTGATTAAATGCAACGCGTTGTTCACCCGTCCATTTGGGAACTACAAGTACTTGTAGATTAAGCGTGCTTTATTAGCGAAATAAAAAATAAAGCACCGATAGTAGTTTGGCGTGGCCAAGGAAAGAGTAAACTTCGCGTATCATACGTGGTTCCAGTAGATTTTGAATGATAAGATCTTTTCAGGTCAAGGGCAATGCCATTTCTGGAAATAATATGTCCTAACACAATACCATGTGTTACCCAGATCTGGCATTTTTTAGGATTAAGGGAGATGCCAAATTGTTGACATTGGATAAAAAGTTTTTCGAGCACAGACAGATGGCGTGTTTCTTCTGAATGTGCACCTAAATCATCCAAGTAAGCCTCTAGGGTGTCGCCATCTGCTGAGAAAAGGCAGCTTGCATAACACGTTGCAAGGTGCTAGGGGCATTGCAAAGACCGAAAGGCATGGCTTTCCAGCAGAAGGTTCCCATTCTGTGGAAAAAGCGATTTTATGTTGATCTTTTCTAGCAATTTGGATCATATTGTATCCGCTCAAGCCATCTAAGAAGGAGTAAGCCTCATCTCCTACTAGATTTTCTAAGATGGATTCTTTGAAAGGTAATAGAAAATGATCATGTTCTGTGACGGCGTTAAGTTTCTTAAAGTCAACACAGATTAGGAGTTTTTCATTTTCTTAGGAACGATGACGGTTGGGGAGACCCACTCAGTATATTCAATTTCATAGATGAATCCAGAAGTGTTGGAGTTCTTCTTTGATTTTGGCCTTGTAGATCAGATTGCATATGTAGGGACGACTAGCAGTTGGCATCGCACCCGATTTTAGGGGGAATAGGATGCATAGCTACTTGGGGTGAGACGCCTTTCATGTCTTTATAGGACCAAGCAAAGACATGTCTATATTTGCCAATGTGGACAATATATTCGTTGGTTTCATTTGGCTCACTCAGAGAAAGGGTGATAATTTGCGCAGGGCCTTCGTAGGGCGAATTACCATTTGGCTCACGTTAAGCTTGGGGTAATTGGATTGTGACATCCTCGATTGTATAATCCTTAAAGTATGCAGGGACATCATGGGCTGGAGATTCGAGGGGGGCCTTGCCTTTCACCTGTCGGGATGGTAATTGGGAACGTTCGGGGGTTGGCGTAGGGACATAAGCACTCACAAAAACTTTCCTAACAGTTGTGAAGTCAGCAGGCGGCTGAATTTGAAGTGATTTTTTTGTCTTTTCTTTCATAGCATGGTCACGTGATTGAGGCTTTGGTTGTGGGGAGGTGCGTGGATGAGGAACGAGTGGTACATCATGGAGGATCTCGTCATCAATTTGAAAGATGGTCTCCTCCTCGCAGAGATCCCATGGATAGTTTGGGCATTTGACATGGTAGAATTTTGTATCAGGCTTTTCAACTGTAACCTTGGCAACCGGTTCCACCTTGGAAGCATGTTGCGGATAGGCCCTAAGTGGAAGTGCCTCCATGTAATTGAGGATCTGAATATCAAAAATGTTCAAAACTTTTGGGCAATTCTGAATTCATAATACATTCTCGCCGTCTACGAATAAAGCTTCTGATTTATTATTCGGTAGCCATGTAACATTTAGTAACTCATCATTGTATGGAAGGATATCAATAAAATTGATGTTGATGATAGGTGTATCAAGATCAGGTAATTGATCGTAATCGATCGGGAGTGGAGAGGTACAATCATCCTGATGCTGAACACAGTAATTGGCATTCACACAATCAACGGTAGCTAAACTGTGACTTCAATTTATGATATCAGTAGATTTAACATAATGACCTTTTTCGGCAGCTGGACTAGTATGGTTCAAACATTGAGTTGGTGGTCGAGGACCCTTCATCATGAATGCGTGCAAGTTTGAGTTTGCCCGTTGAATCAATGGTGACAGAACTGTCACGATTTCCAAAAGTGACTCGGCCTTTGCTCCAGTCATGAACAACTCTTAAATTGGTGAGCCACAGACGACCAAGTAGTAATTTATAGGAATAGACATTATTGGGAATATCAAGTACTACTAGATCTACAGAAAACTTTAGACCTCCTAGTTTGATCAGCACTTGTGGAAGGAAACCGGTAGGTCGGACCACACTTTGATAAGCCATCCTAAGCTGACAAGTGGGTTTGGCAAGCTTGTCTCTCAGATTCCATTCTAACATGAGAGATGTGGAAATGATATTGACACCGGAGCCACCATCGAGAACAACTAAAACTTCACGTGATTGGTGACGGGTAGTGGATTTTGATGTTGCCTTGTTCGCTGACTGGATTGATTAGGTGTAAGGGCATTTTAGACAACTCATCAGGGCTGGTGGTGTCATTAGATGGATTTGGTATTGTATATTTGCTAGCATGCTTCTAGAGAACATGGAAAGGAAGAGTGACATTGGCTTGCAATAAATCCTCTCTAGACTTTGGTACCTTCAAGGGTTTTGCTTTCAAAAGGCTTGTGACGATTTTATGAGAGGTGGAAGATTGTTGGTCGGCATTGTGGATGTGCTGGCGATACTGATGATGTAGCTGAATTTCTTCGGATGGGTGAGGATAAAGTATCGGGGTCGAATCTTCACTTGGAGAAACAACATGTTGATGAGTTTTGGTTGGGTGCAAGTGTAGGGGCTTGGCGTTGGGTTTGTGCCCGAGTCAAGACCCAAGCAAGATGAGTTTCAACTGGTAAACTTTCTACTTGTACTAAACAGACAGGAGCAGCAAGTTTGGATCGGGATGGGCAGTCCTTCACGTGATGTCCAATACCACAGTTTTCACAAGCTGGAGGAAAGCGGAGTTTATCTGGGCAGCGAATACTAGGATGCTTACCTGCACAAATAAAACATCCTTGTATTGCTGGGAGTTGATGCACGAAAAGACAGCTTAGTTTGGATAGCAAGCTTGTGCATTGGGATCCACTGCTTGAGCATTAGAATCATATGTATAATAAACAATCATTTCAGTAGAGTATTGCAGTTGAGTATTGTCCTCCACATAGTAGGTTGTTGGATCAATGGTATTTGGATCAAGATAATGAACAACTTGTTGTGGAGCGGGTTGGTTAACGACAAACTACTGACGTGGGGGTTGGTACTGAGTTGGTGCAGTTGGTCATGGTTGACATACCCTTGGTCATGGCATTGGCTGTTGTGGAGGATAGGGGCGGTACACTCGATAAATGATGGGTCTAGTTGCTACTGGAAAATGATTTTGCAATTGAGGACATTCATTAGCAGTATGATGCTGTGAGCAGATTGGGCACCAGACATTTTTTCTTGCTGGAAAAGATTCTCAGCAATCTGTTTCATGGCGATTTGGAAATCGGCAATGAGCTTATCTGTATGAGATTGTTGAGCTTTTTGCCAGGTTTTCATTTGATGCAGAAGTTCAGAAGATTAGGCAACATTGTCAGACTTCGAGTGATTAGGATGGTTGGGATTCTTAGATTTCTTTTCACGATGGCCAAAGTCATCGTCGGAACCTTCATCTTTCTCACGGATAGTATCAGTCATCACATCTTTAGGTTGATCATAAAGGTCAACTGGTTTGAGTTCAAAACGGATGTTTTTAGCAATCCAATCAAGAACAGTTTCATGGCCATACGTTCGGTGATATTTTCATCAACACATTCTACTTTGAGACGTTTAAAATGCTCAATGTAGTTTCGAACATACTCTTCACGACACATCTTGATATGGGTAATTTGGATGAATGGGCTCTGAGTTAGTTTGGATGGTTTGAAACGCTTGACGAGAGCGTCCTTAAGGGTGGTCCAAGAAGCAAGATCAGGAGCTTTGAGATTAAGATACCACTCCTTGGCTGTTCCATAGAGTACCATGGGGAATAGGTGAAGCTTTTCAGTTTTTGAGGTATATCCATAAAAACGGCATGCATTATCAAAGTCTTGGAGAAATCGGACTGGGTTAGATTCTCCATCATACTTTGGCGCATCGATTCATGGACTTCTGCGTTCTAGTCGTGGAGTCGTAGGGTTGGAAGATTCAGCACAATCACGAGACATGATGTAGAGTGTGGATGAGAGTAAGAGCACAGATGATCAAGTTAGTACTGTTCTTGGTAAAAGACAAAAAGGCAGTCTGCTTGTAGAATGGAGTGTGTTGGGAAAAAAATTGGTATTTTTGACTGTAATAGAATTCGCGGACAAGCTGAGAAATTTTGGAGAGGCAGATAAATCAAACTACAAGATCGCGAATTCTGACATGGAGTGCTGTATGCTAGAATATTGATTTTTTATATTTTGAATTTTTTTTTTGTACTGTTAGAATTTGCAGGTGGGACAGAGAATTCGTGCTCACTGAGGACGATTTCATAGGCTGGATGGCGATTTTGAAAATAGAGGTTTTACTAACAGATAGGCAATATGGAAAAAATATGACTTTTTAACAAAAAACCAGCAAAATCTCCGAGATAAAATTTGCAGAGCTGCTGGAGGACTAATCTTGATTAGATCTAGCCTCACTGAAGCCGACAAATTCTAGGACAAAGATTTGGGTGAGAAATAAGGGACTTTGACAATATATCAGGTTGTTTTCTCAAAATCTTATCGTGGTCAGAATTCGTGGAGGTGATAAAATAAAAGATCAGGGTCTATTAAGGCTGCAGACACTGGCAAATTCTGATATACCTGTTTGGTTTGGAAAAAGGTCACTTGGGTCACTTCTTTCAAAAAAAAAGCCCAAGTTGACACTTTTGTTGCTTCCCCCCGGCTTGATAAGTTGCTCTGCAGCTCATGTAGGACCTGGAGAGAACACTCGTGCTATTTTTGGAAGATAGAAAGCAAGCAAGCAAGCAAACACACAACCCGGAGGCAAAAAAACAAAAGAAAAAAAAGCTAGGTAAAATATGCTCAAAAAGTGGCAACGGCGCCAATGTTGGAAGTAAATCTGATTTGCGAATGTTTGGCTAGATCTACTCACGACGTGGTGTAGTATAGAGAGTCTTGTCCACTTTCTAAGTTTCTACCAAGCTTCAAACTAAAATGCGGAAATAGAAAACAATGATGAAATCACTAAGGCTTACCCAACTAGTGCTCGAAATAGAAATGAAACTAACTAAGAGGACAAAAACAAAACCTTACTAAGGCTTACCCAACTAGCAAGGTGATTAAGCTAAATCTTAAATTAGCACCCAAAGGGATTGAAAAGATAGATTGCGGCTAAACTAGCAGCATCAATCGATTAAAAACATGCCACAATAAAAGAACCAATGAAAGGAGGCAAGAGGAGGCCCGAGCACCTTTCCTCAAGATATGCACCTTCCAATGGGAACACAAGTGAAATAGCAAGATAATCTCAAGAGAGATAGCAATTTAGCATAACCTCAAAAGTGTTATATAGTGTATATAGATCACCAACCTCTGAATTACTTTTATAATCAGAATGATCTAAGGGGTTGTAAAGCTCGATAGGCTAAGCTTATGCAGGAATTTGATCATGAAATCCAATATATCAAGAGCAGCTCTAACCAAGTTGTGGATGCACTTAGTCAGATTGGTGAATTAAATGAACTTTCTTTCACCCAGATTTCCACTGATCTATATCTTTCACTGAGAGGAAAATGTGAATCAGATTCTCATTTTGGTCCCATCTGGAAGATGGTGGAGACAGGAAAAAATGAGAATGGAATAGAGATTTACTCATAGGGGTCTCAGGTTCCTAGGAAAGATAAGAAGATAGCGGAACAATTCTCTATCCGAGGTGGGTTACTATTTTGGAATGGAAAAATTTGTGTACCGGCAGATGATGAGTTAAAGAAGAAGATTCTTTATGAGTGTCATGACGTTCCCTATGCAAGTCATCCGAGTATACACAGGACTTTGGACTTGGTCAGAAGAGAGTTTCATTGGCCGAAACTCAAGCCATTTGTTGAGTCGTATGTGGTTAAGAGTAGACCTTGCCAATTAGCCAAAGCTGAACGCTTAAAGACTGGAGGGTTGCTACATCCCCTAGATATCCCTCAGAAACAATGGGAAAGTATATCTATGGATTTTGTGGTTGGACTTCCAAGGACCCAACGCTTAAATGATTCTATTTGGGTTGTGGTGGACAGGTTGACAAAGTTAGCTACTTTTATACCAGTCAAGTCAACTGCTAAGGCTTCAGATTTAGCCCAGATCTTTGTGGGAGGATTATTTAGGCTTTATGGATTGCCAAGTGATATTGTTAGTGATAGAGATCCTAAATTTACAGGTCACTTTTGGTCAGTTGTATTCCATAAGCTTGAAACCTCGTTTAGTTTTAGTTCTTCTGATCATCCTGAATCAGATGGCTAGACTGAGAGAACCAATCAAACTATGGAGGACATGTTGAGAACTTATGTGTCTCACAGGCAATCTCAGTGGAAAGATTACATTTCTTTGATTGAGTTTGCTTATAACAGTAGAAAACATTCTGCTATTGGTTATACTTCGTTTATGTTGATATACGATTTTCAATCTAGATCTCCGGTAAATGTGCAGACAAAGTCTGTTAAGATCCCAAAAGTTGCAGATTTCTTGCATGATATGCATGAAATGTTGCAATTGGCCCGTGATTGTATCCGGAGTGCTCAGGATAGAGCTAAGCACTATGCCGATCTTAAAAGGTCTCCCAGAGATTTTAAAGTTGATGACTGGGTATATCTTAGAATACCTAAGGATTCTAAGAGTACAGGAAAGCATTATAAATTGTCTTCGAGATATTGTGGACCATCTCGGATTATAAAGAAAATTGGTTCTTTAGCTTACGAATTAGATCTTCAGAACAAGACTACACCTCACCCAGTGTTTCATGTAAGCTGGTTGAAACTAAGTTTGCATGAAGGTGAAGTAGTTGGTTTAGAGGAAGATCTTACCCATTTGGAGGACTCATCACTTAGTGTTCTTTTGGAACCTGAAAAGGTACTCAAAACCAGAGCTAAACAATTGAGAAATTGTTCTGTCTCTGAGTGCTTGATCAGGTGGAAGGGACGGACAGAGGATGATGATTCATGGGAAAGGGTCGAAATCATAAAGAAGAATTTTCCTAGTTTTCATTTCTAGAGATAGAAATAGTTTAAGGGGAAAAGAATGTTATGTCCATGTCATGTACAAGGGAATCGGAATTATTCCTGACGTGGATAGCCAGTCACTCCAATTGTATGTGGTTATTAGTTGTGCTACGTCATTCCAGACGTGGTCATATTAAATAATTAATAATCATATGAGGGCCCAGACCTATAATTGGACATAGGAGCACATGCATGGTAAAGACTGCTTTAATGCAAGAATAGGAGATCAATAGCTCAATTTCGGTTGCATGGAGATCCTAAAGGGAATATTCTCTCTCTCTTGAGAAGAATAGGTCTAGTGGAAACTCGCCCATCCTCCTATTGTGAATTGTGATTCTTGAGCCAGTTCTTCCTCTCCTCTCTTGTGTTCTTCACTGTGGCTTGGGGGTGGATTGGTTAGGGTATTGACTAGCCTGTCCATATTGGTTGGGTGGTTCATGCTCCACAGGTGTCCTTTTGGTTTGCATGTGATTGGAATCCTGTAGATCTTCACTTGGTGGTTCTTACAGAGCTCGACTGATAATCAGTCGCGAACAGCTAGACTAATAATAATTCGCTAAGAACAAACTACCAGATTAAGCAATAAGAGTCTCAGACAGAATGTAGAAAAACATAGCAATATTGACACGAATCTGAACACAAAACAAACAAAGCTGATATCAGATTAAGTATAGCAAAATATACAAGTCAATAATGTTGTTGAGCACAAGACAATAGCAGACGAAACCACGTGCTCTACAAAGCTAATCCAATCTGTGAAAGCAATAAACCTATTACATACAATACAAAGAATCGATACACGAAAGCATCTACTTAGTCTATCTCTGATAAGCTTCTGATACTTGCTATATTTTACACACACACTGGATACGCAGATGGTATCCAACATATATACATAATTTTACAAGTGTGAAGATGAAGAAAGTACAAAGTGGATGTGTTGTATGTAGGAGATCGTGGGTGGTTGCTGTCGTTGTCAAATCTGATTGCATAATTGCATGGGATGAGCGTGAGAAGGCCGCAATATCAACCTTCGTTGAAATGAACATTGGTGAAGATGTGAAAAATGTGACACTTTGACAAATGCCTTAAAATTAGATTTACAGAGTACCTTCGTTTTTCCATTAAGGCACCTTTGGCATTTGTAGGCAGTGTCATCTTTTTCGCCTGTCACAAATCACGTGCAAAAATACAATGTCGTCTTTTTCGCCTATGAAAATTTACTTGTATTTATGCAGATAGTCGCGTTTTTCGCTTGTCTTATTTTACATGTAAATATGCAGACTGTGCGACAACATGAGTAAAAGTGCAGCATGAATGGAGGCGGATTAAAATAGAATTTAGGAGAGTAGAGGAGATAAATCCAACACGCCCGCTTAATCTTGATCCATGAATGTCTTGATCTTCATTGATCAAGATGCAGTGATGCAACTGCTTACAAGCTTGCCAAGCTCTTATGACAGCTGGGTGATGATCATCATGACTCATCCATAATTGACTCTTTTGAGAGTCATTACTATGTTGTTGCAAGAAGACACGTGGAGGAACGAAGCCTCAAGTTCCTCAGCCGATTCTCAGGCCTTGTACACCAACAAGAGCACGACAAAGTAGAAGAAAAAGAAAGGCCCGAAGTAATCAAAGCCATACCAGAAACCAGCTCAGCACAAGGAACAGTCAAATCCGCAGACAAAGAAGAAGCTGTTCTGCAGATACTGCAAATGAAACAACCACAAAATACAAGATTGTCGAATACTTCAAGCGAAGAACAACAACAAGGGCCAGTCGAATGAAGTGGCAAATGTAGCTGTAGAAGCTCCACAACCTAAGAAGTGGATTACGATGCCTTCATGACCAACCATCAAGGAGCATCTGGCGACAGTTCTTGGTTTCTAGATTTCGGAGCCACTCAGCATATGACTAGTCTCATTGGCTGTTTCGAGTCCTATACACCTTATAGTACAAAAAAATATGTCCACCTTGCTGACAATAGCACACATGCTATTAAAGGTGAAGACACTGTAAGATTAAGCTTTGCTAATGATCAGTCTAAACTCCTCTCTAAAGTCCTTTATGTACCAAATTTATCTACGAATTTGCTCTTTGTAAGCAAAATCACAAATCTAGGACACAGAGTAGAATTTGAATGTGATCAGTGTAAAGTAGTTGATAGGACAGGCAAGATCCTAGCACTCGGAAAGAGGCATGGATACTTGTACAAATTGAGTTATTGCTTTTCTGCCTCTAGTCAGGCTCTCAGTATTTTAATTCATTCAAATAAAGGTTTACTTTGGCATTATAGACTTGGTCATTTAAATTATGTTGTTGTACAACGAATGTCTAGACAATCTATTGTTCTTGATCTCGATTACCTATCTGTCAAGACTGTCTAGTTGGTTAACACTAGGAAACCATTCAAGTCAAGCCATCAGCATGTTGCTAGAGGATTGCTAGATGTTGTACATTCAGATATTTGTGGCCCGATGAAAAATCCTTTGCT
The DNA here is from genome assembly GCA_029204225.1 of Diphasiastrum complanatum. Lineage (NCBI taxonomy): Eukaryota > Viridiplantae > Streptophyta > Lycopodiopsida > Lycopodiales > Lycopodiaceae > Diphasiastrum > Diphasiastrum complanatum. The sequence goes on along the minus strand of MU836538.1, from coordinate 17,828 downwards.
GAAGGATGCCAAGTATTTTATAACCTTTATTGATGAATTTCCAGAAGGACTATGGTTTATTTCGTAAAGAAGAAATCGAAAGCCTTCAACTGCTTTAGAATCTTCAAGGAGCGTGCAGAGAAGGAGACTAGAAGGATGATCAAGGCCCTCAAGTCAGACAATGGTGGAGAATATATCTCTATTGAGTTTAAGGAGTACTACCAAAGCCAAGGCATTGAGCAGCAATTCATCACTCCTTACAGTCCTCAATCTAATGGCTTAGCCGAGAGGAAGAACCGTACTTTGGTTGAATCTGCCAAATGTATGCTATGGCATGCATCGTTGCCCAAGAGATTCTGGGCTGAAGTTGTCTCTACTGCAGCTTACGTCTAGAACAGATGTTCGACCAAGGCCCTCTCAGGCAAGACACCCCACGAGGTGTGGACAGGCTCTAAGCCTTCTAAGAGTGTTTGGGTGCATTGCTTACGCGCAGATCCCAAAAGACACAAGGAAGAAATTGGACTTCCAAGGCCTAAAGACCATCCTGATTGGATATACTTCATCTGACAGTACTTATAAGCTATATGATCCTGATACCCAACAAATCTTGTATAGCCGAGATACAGTCTTTATTGAGGATCAGTTTGTCGACCTCAAATTCAAGGACATTGCTCAAGAAGAACTCCACCTGCCATTGACACGACAGTCCGAGTTTTTGGCTCAAGCGTGTCTATTGTTGACCCACTTCGAGACATCGAATCGGACAAAGATGTTGCTGCGAGCGGTTTATCAGTCGAATCTTTTCAGAAGATCAAGCCGAGTGCGCACACAGCCCACAAGGTATACTCCTGAGTCTGCATGTCTCTTAATGCAGGAATCGACGATAGTCGAAGAGGCACTTAGCCAACCAGACTCTAATCTCTGGAGAGAAGCTATGGACAGAGAACATTTCTCTCTGATCAAGAACTAAACATGGTCATTAGTGAAGCTCCTATTGGCTGCAATATCATTGATTGCAAATGGATCTTTAAGATTAAATACAATGCCAATGGAGCAATTGACTGAAGGAAGGCAAGACTGGTAGCACGAGGATTCACCCAGATCCCAAATGTCGACTATAGTGAGACTTTTAGTCCAGTCGTTAAACATTCGTCAATCCGAATGCTCTTATTTTATGCTGCAGCTGTCAACCTCGAAGTGCATCAACTTGATGTACAAGCAACCTATTTGAATGGAGTGATACAAGAAGATATCTACATGATCCAGCCCGAAGGATACATTTTGAAAGGGACAAAGAATCGTGTCTGTAAACTCCACAAAGCACTGTACGACTTGAAACAGTCTGCCAGAACTTGCTTTCAGAGGATCTTCACATTCCTCATTGAACAAGGATTCAAACCAAGCACTGCTAATTGCAATGTCTATTCCAAGTCAGTGCAACAATCTTTCATTATCATCACCTTATACGTGGATGATACGTTGCTCTTCAGCAACAATACTAATATGGTCAAGGAATCAAAACAAATGATGTTTTCGGAGTTCAACATGACTGATCTGGATGAAGCTCACTTCTGTTTGAGAATTCAAATCCACAGAGACAGAGCAAATCGACTGATTTACATCACTCAACAAAGGTATCTTCACAATGTTCTTAATAGATACAATTTGATGAATTGTAAATTAGCTCACTCACCAATGGATCCAGGCCTGCATCTGTCAAAGGACCAATGTCCCCAGACAAAGCAGGAAGTGGAGCAAATGAGAGAGTATCCTTATTGATCGATACTTGGATCTTCTATGTATGCAATGGTCTATACAAGACCAGATACCTCTCTTCCTATAAGCTCACTTAGCCAATATATAACTAATCCTGGCATTACCCATTGGAAGGCTCTCATACGAATCATGAGATATATTTGAGCTACCATGGACCAGTGCATATGCTAGTCCCCAACATCGACTATAGTGAGACTTTCAGTCCAGTAGTCAAGCATTTGTCAATCCGAGCCCTCCTATCATATGTTGCAGCTGCCGACCTCGAAGTGCATTTAGTTGATGTGCAAACAACTTATCTGAATGGAGTTATACAAGAAGACATCTACATGATCCAGCCCGAAGGATATGTTATGGAAGGTATGAAGAATCATGTCTGTAAACTCTGCACTTTACGGCTTGAAACAGTCTGCCAGAGCTTGGATTCAAAGGATCAACACATTTCTCATCGAACAAGGATTTCAACCAAGCACTGCTGATTGCTACGTCTATTACAAGTTGGTGCATCAATCATTTATTATTATCACCTTATACGTGGATGTATACATTGTTTTTCAGCAACAATACCAATTTGGTCAAGGATTCTAAGCAGATGTTGTTTTCAGAGTTCGACATGACTGATCTGGATGAAGCTCACTTCTGTCTAGGCATTCAGATCCACATAGACTGAGCAAGACAACTGATCTATATCACTCAACAAAGTATCTTCACAATGTTCTTAATAGATACAATCTAATGAATTGTAAGTAAGCTCTCTCACCGATGGATCCAGGCATGTATTTGTCAAAGGACCAATGTCCTCATACCAAGAAGGAAGAGGAGCAGATGAGAGAGTATCCTTATCGATCAATGCTTGAATCTCTCATGTACGCAATGGTCTGTACAAGACTAGACATCTCTCTTGCAATAAGCTAACTCAGCCAATATATGGCTAATCTTGGCATTACCCATTGGAAGGTTCTCATAAGAGTCATGAGCTATATTTGAGCTACCATGGACCAGTGCATCTGCTATGGAGAAGTCAACAATGACAATCTTCATCAGCTCAGTGAATATTTTGATGCAAGTTGGGGAGGAGATATAGACAATCGTAATTCCACATGATTAGGACTCAAAACAACCAATGAGACTGGTCATATGCTGAGTGGCACCGGAATCCAGAAACCAAGAACTATCGTTGTATGCTTCTTGATGGCTGGCCATGAAGGCATCATGATCTGCTTCTTGAATAGGTTGTGGACTTCTGTAGCTGCATTTTCCACTTGATTCGATTGCCCCTTGCTGTTGTTCTTTGCTTGCGATATCCGGCAATCTTGAATTTCATGGTTGTTTCGCTTGCAATATCTGTAGAACAACTTCTTATTCGTCTATGAATTCGACTGTTCTTTTTGTTGTGCTGGTTTCTGGTCTGGCTTTGATTGCTTCAGGTCTTTCTTCTTCTTCTGCTTAGTCGTGGTCTTGTTCGTGTACCAAGCGTGAGAATCAGCTGAGGAACTTGAGGCTTCATTCCTCTGCGTGTCTTCTTGAAACAACATAGTAATGACTCTCAAAAGAGTCAGTTCTGGATGTGTCGTGATGATCATCACCCAACTGTCGTATGAGCTTGGCAGGCTTGTAAGCAGTTACATCATTGCATCTTGATCGTCTATGACAGATCCGAATGCGGCCATTTGCTTCAGCAGGTTCTTGAATTGGTTGATGTGATTATGCAGGGAATCACTATTCGCCATGTTGAGGGAGTAAAATTTCTTCCTGAGATATAGCTTGGAAGCTATATCTCGCATTCTTATAGTGTGCTCAAGATGTCCCAGACTTCATTGGATGTCTGGGCTTCAGATACGTGGCCAATCTGGGTATCCAAAATGTTGAGGACGATTAGCGTGAACGCTTTGTCATCCTTCAGCTTCCATCTGACAATTGTTGTGTCCTCAGCTTCGAGTTTCTCTTCTGCACCTGTAACAACGTCATACAATTCTTTAGCCATTAGCACTGTTTTCATCTTAAATTTTCACATATGATAATTGGCTCCATCAAGCTTGTCCATGATAGGACTGCCTTTCCTTTGGGAATCCATCTGAACGCAGAACAAACAGAGCTGTTATCAGATTAAGTATAGCAAAATATACAGATCAATAATGTTGTTGAGCACAAGACAATGGCGGACGAAATCGTGTGCTCTACAAAGCTAATCCAATATGTCAAAGAAATAAACCTATTACTGACAATACACAGAATCGATGCGTGAAAGCATCTACTTAGTCTATTTTTGATAATCTTATGATGCTTGCTATATTTTACACACACACTGGATATGTAGATGGTATCCAGCATATATACATAATTTTACAAGTGTGCAGATGAAGAAAGTACAAAGTGGATGTGCTGTCTGTAGGAGATCATGGGTGGCTGTTGTCGTTGTCAAATTTGATTGCACAGTTGCATGGGATGAGTGCGAGAAGGCTGCGACATCAGCCTTCGCTGAAATGAATGTTGGTGAAGATGTGAAAAATGCGACACTCTAACAAATTTGATTTACAGAGTACCTTCGCTTTTCCATCAAGGCACCTTCGGCATTTGTAGGGCAGTGTCATCTTTTTTGCCTTACTTGTATTTATGCAGACAGTCACGGTTTTCGTCTATCTTATTTTACATGTAAATATGCACACTATGCGACAACATGAGTAAAAGTGCAGAATGAATGGAGGTAGATTAAAATAGGATTTAGGAGAGTAGAGGAGATAAATCCAACATATGGAAGACCCTCCTTGCCATAAAAAGAGAGGCATTGACCTTGTAAATAACACTTTTGAGATTATGCTAAATTGCTATCTCTCTTGAGATTATCTTGCTATTTCACTTGTGTTCCCATTGAAAGGTGCATAGCTTGAGGGAAGGTGCTCGGGCCTCCTCTTGCCTCCTTTCATTGGTTCTTTTATTGTGGCATGTTTTTAATCGATTGATGTTTAGTCTAACCACAATCTATCTTTTCAATCCCTTTGGGTGCTCAGGCCTCCTCTTGTCTCCTTTCATTGGTTCTTTTATTGTGGCATGTTTTTTATCGATTGATGCTTAGTTTAGCTGCAATCCATCTTTTCAATTCCTTTGGGTGTTAATTTAGGATTTAGCTTAATCCCTTGCTAGTTGGGTAAGCCTTAGTAAAGTTTTCTTAGTTAGTTTCATTTCTATTTCGAACACTAGTTGGGTAAGCCTTAGTGCTTTCATCATTGTTTTCTATTTTCGCATTTCCGTTTGAAGCTTGGTAGAAACTTAGAAAGTGGACAATCCTCTCTATACTACACCACATCGTGAGTAGATCTAGCCAAACATTCGCAAATCATATTTACTTCCAACATAGGCTCAAAAATTCTCCTGACGCATTGGCTCCCCGACACCGGAGACTACTTGGCGAGTAGTCCCCGACGCTGGAAATTCGAATTTTGGGGGGAGCCCTTTTTACTCACTAACTTGACTATTAGGCCTTGCGACATTAAAAGTCCTGCAAAAAGGCCTAAAGTCATTTTATTAACTTCTAACTAATCAAATAACTATGTGATCATCGGGTTGGACTTACACACGTGGGGAGCTAAATCCCTCTCACTTATTAACTATGGTTAGGGTTGTCTCAATATCTGCAAACCCTCCAACAAGTGCCCTCGACTTGAAGTAGCATCGGTCCCTCGGCACTATGGCGCTAGTATGGGCCACGTGTTTCTCGAAAATGTCGTAGAAGACTTGTGACCTATTTCATAAACGTGACACGAGCAAAGTTGTGTTCGTCGGTCGAATGAAAGAAAACCTTGTGGACGCCCTCTAACCAAAATTGGACGATCCATGTTTGGAGTTTATTAGGCCAGGGAGGGCCTAGCATGGCTGCTTGGTAATATGGTCTTGTCACCGGTAGCTAGTCCTCAAGCTTGTCGGATGCCATAGCTTTATTCGAATCAAAGAATAGGGGTGGTAAAAAATTGTCCCATTTGGTGGGGACTCACAGCAAAAAAACTCCAAGTCCAGGGCAAATTTTGTGGTTATGCGGACTATGGGACCTTGGCATTTGTTACACTGCTTACAAAATTGAACTAGAGCCCTTTTGGCATCAACGTTCGTGTCCCATCCGTGTTCAAAATGCATCTTTGACTAGTTGAACATCTTTATTGTTATCTAGTCCAAAGTCATCCCACACTACACCCATTTATGTCTGCATGGAATGGGGATGTAGGGGGATTGATCCGCAAATGCCTCGGACTGGTCACGTACACTCTGATGGCCGAAGGAGTTTTCTCGAAGATAAATTGCCACCAAGCAGGTTGTGGTGCTAGTGCCGGAAGGCACACAATCTCATTCCCTTTGGTTTCCTTGGCAATAAATGCGATCTGTCATCCACCGCATGAGGATTCATGGGGAAATTGAACAAGAAATGCATCAATATCCTCCTCCATGCTTTTTGGTTTGTGGAACGCTCGATTGGTTGATATTGGGCAAGAGCCCTAGGAGATTGACGCTTGTTGCTCCTCCGTCAATTTCACTTGACTCTACCCTAGCCCTAGAGTTTGACCTAGCCCTAGCCCTAGCCCTTGGACTATTTTTTGATCTGTCGGCCCTGCTACATCTTATCCTCGATCCTGGCCTATATCTACCTGTGTACTTCAAGTGTCGGTGGCAGTGGAATTATCACAGGGGGCCAATGGTGGCTGCTGGACAATGCGCTGCTGCCAATCCTTGAGGGCTACCTTGGCGAGAGAGAGCTCATTGTGGGCCTCAAGGTGATACCCATTGAAGGCGGTTTGGTAGCCCACTAGTATCTACCAAAAGAGCTGCACCTACTAGATCAGATAGTCTACCTCATGCTAGGTGAGTGATCTATTTGTGGGCACTGGTTGGGTGAGCCACTCCATTTTCTCTTGTTGGAGGGCTTGGACCTCTGCTTTGAGGTGTTGATTCTTTGTGTCGGCCACTAATAGTTGGTCTTGGAGCGGGGCAAGCTTTTGATGTGTAGATTGCTAGGCTTCTTGGACTTGTGTGGTCGCATCTATCACAGACTTGAAGAGGCCCTTAATGTAGTCTTAAACGTTGACCTCGTGCTTCTGTAGCTTTAGGACCTCATCATTCTCTGTCGTTGCGCTATCTACAGGTCCTGCTGGAGTTGAGCAAGCTCTGCTCGCAACTTACTGTTGCTAGTAGCGAGCTCTACCACTCAGCCGTCCAGTGTAGATTTGGTCGCTACGAGCCCCTGGAGCAATGTGCCCAAGTGTTGGTAGGCCGTCGTGACGTCCTATGGCATAGCTGTTGCGGAAGTACTGGCGGGGCCTGGTTGAGTTGTGGCCTGTCAAAGTGTTGCATTGTCGTGGTCATCTTCAATCATGATCTTTGGAGCTACCAATCTCTCAAGTGCGGTTGGGTCAACACATAGAGGTGAGGCTATGTACTCCATTTGTTGGAATGCGTCATCATCCAATGGTTTATCGGACTCGACATTCTGGAGGGATGAATCAGTGGGGGAGATGGATGGAAGGACATAGGTGTGCAGATGTTGGTAGTTATGAACCCAACCATGACATCTTGTTATGTAAGACCATGAGTTGAGGGAAGACTAGTTATGTAAGGAAGACTAGTTAGTTACATAAGAGTTAGTTGAATGTGACCTGGTAGTGGGAAGCTCAACGATATTCAGTTGTAGAAAGAGATTCAGGAAACTCAATGGCAGGTAAAAAAGAGAAGAGATAGAAAAGAGAGAGGACGAGTGGAGACCGAGTAGAGTGAGAGTCGACGAGTCGATGGGTTTTTGAGTAGAGTTGATGATGAGCAGAGTGTGAATGTTTAGAGATCAAGTAGTGTAGAGATCAAACAGTGGATCTGGATCGGGCAATCCAAATAAGGATAGTCGATTTGATATGTTGGTGAGATTAGTGATGAGCGAAGTTGATGAGTGAGCGCACATCTGGTGCATAGAGTTTTGTAAGAAGCTATTGTCATTGGAATAAGAATCCTTGGAGTACTTCTTATCAATTTTGTGTACTATTTTTGTTGCATATAATCATGTGTTGAGTACTTGTAGCAATTTGATGATAATCGACGTGAATTGTGAATGTGAGCAAGAGTTTGTTTACTGAGAAGAGAGAGAGTGTAGATCTGAAGTCTGTGAATAGTATCTCGTAAGAAGGACGATAAGTGACTAGATCTTACTTGAGTTAATTGAAATGATACGCCAGAGTTGCAATGTTGAATGCTTAGAATTAGTTTATTTATGCTTGCCATGTTCCACTCATTGTGGAAATATTGATGAAAAGATATTTGTAATGAGCAGTAGTGTTTTTGATTGAGTAAAAGTGTTAAGTTGCTTAATTGGCAAGTTCAGGTTCTAAGCACGTGTTTGTGATCAGCAAAAGAATTCACCCTCAATAGTGAGTTATAAACCGAGGGATTTTAGCAAACAACAGAGGAGGAGGGCTGGGTTGTTCAAAGGAGGGAATGATGGGGGGCACGAGGAACTGCAAGGTGGTGTCGAGAATGGAGGGAGAGGTGGGGGGTGAAAGGTTGAGAATGTTCATAATGGAGAGAGTTCCGAGAGATAATTGAGAATCTTGGGGGTTTGAGAAACAAATTATATTTGATTATAAGCAAATTGTTGGCACGCGAAACTTTTCTTGGACTATTATTTGACTTGTCTATGGAGATTGACACTCTTATGGTGGGCAATTAGCTTTCCCTTAGGGGGGAGCTAGCTCCCCCCTTAGGGATTCACTAACTGTGGGTATGGTTGGTGGGTTCTCTCTCTCTCTCTCTCTCTCTCTCTCTCTCTCTCTCTCTCTCTCTCTCTCTCTCTCTCTCTCTCTCTCTCTCTCTCATGGACTCTTCTTTATCATAAGTCACTACCCCTAGTCAGGTCATGAACAAACATATGTAATTTGATGGTCCTAGCCTTTGTTGCCAACCCAACCATGGATGATACTTTTGAATAAGTAATTTCCCACCAATTTTGGCTGAAAGGGAGCTTCCACGATACTTCCTACGGGACCAGTATATATAACCTGTTAATGAGTTTTCTCTACTATACGGTGGGGAGAAGGTTGGGAGATATGCTCACGATAGAAATCGCACCGTACCTAGCTTGAAATCATCTGCTTCTACTTTATGGTATGTGGTTCTGCTCATTTCACATCATTGCTTTCATCTCTTTGCTACATACAAATGGTATCCAGCTTTTTGAGTGATAAACGTGATGGTATGGATCCGTTGTTCAGCGATGGATCAGCGAGGGTTCATACATATTTTTGTATGGCATTTTTTCATAAATACTATCCACTGTCCCCCAACGATGAAGCATGCTCAACATTGTAGTTTGACGATATATGAGTTATTGTCCAGCGATGGACCTGCAATGGATTTTCTTGAGTTATGTACTCAAAAAATGGATATATATGGTATGTTGTCCAACGATGGACCAACGATGAACCAATTCTTCTTTCCACATACTTTTTAAGCATGATAATGATAGGTATGCATCACATATTGGGTTGAGACAAAAGCTTCTTAATGACCAGCGATGAAGCACTTCATACGTTATGAATGGTTGTGTGTATTCAAACTCTTTATCGTAGATATGAAAGGATGAACGTATGAAAGGTTGGTTTGATAACTATAGTATACAATAGGCATTACTATCCTTCAAACGACAATATGAATGTTTGGTTGTTCCATAAGTAACGAAAGGTTACATACATAGTCTAGAGATGAAGCCATTGTAGCATCATGCTATTATTCAAAATATACAACTCAGATACTGGCACGATCTGATTATGATTAGTATGTCTTATGCTTTAACCTATTTGCTATCATACGTTTGAATGGTTGCGATTTCAAAGGAAATACTATTGTGTCTAAGCACTAACAGATAAACTTGCGCTCTTTGTAGCACCAAATATTACTATTATCTTCATTTTCGATTAAGTTCGGTTTCGAACCATAAAGCTATAAGCGTTTGCGCAGGTATGCACATTAAGCCATTCGCTTCAGACTTATATAAGCAATGATTAGTAAGGCTTTTCTTAACATGCTTAGTATCATTTTCACAATATCTGACAATAACGTTATAAATGGTTTGAGTCTAAAGAAGACAAGAGAACTCGAGGGACTAACATGGCATCATCACAAGAAGTTGCTTCTACGATCATCCAGGTATGAGTTTTCCGAACAGTTTTCAGATTTTGCAAGCCCCACCTACGCTCAAAAGGGAAGGTGTCTCTTTACAAATATATTCCATTCTCGGTGACTAATAATGATCCTAAATACAAAAATCAGTTGGTTCGTACTGAGTTCAACTATATCACCTCATAAATGATGTAACTACTATGTATATAATGACACCTACGCTATTCTAAAACAAGGTTTCTCTTCAATTTATCTTGGACAGCATGGATTTGCATAGATAAACGGTTCTTGCAAAAGAATTAGAATGGCACAGATCTGTCCTAATACCTTGTAAAAACCACATAAACCTCACTAATAAGATGTAGTCTATCCAATTCAAGGTCTTAAAAAACCATGGGTTGGATATGGAGCTACGATAAACGTAAGTTCATTCGTAACTACACTATTCAACCATGGCTTTTACAAATTTATTACCCATTTAGTACTTATATCAAATTATGGTGAGATACGACTGGAAAGCATGGATATGCTCCGGAGTATGGACAGTAGTGCGTGACATTTCTTAAGTCACCAGGGTTAGCATAGCATGGATTTGCTCTGACACCTACACACGTGTTCACACCATTTCTTTTAGCGATAAAGCAATATATACGGTGAAAACTATTCATACTTATGCTTTAAACGAAATGAACTGATATGGACCAATGCCCAAAAACTGATCAGCATGGCACTCACCTTGATACGGTAATGGCAGGGCTTGGCCTATCGCTAAAAAACCGTCTTTGTGTTTGGGTAGTCTGGACTATGATTTAAGATGCTATTTATGTTGCTAAGTAGTATAACTTCTTTTGGACATGGATAACAACTAACGCTCAGCTATGACACATGTATTCCCCACTGTACTAGCTCATGTGGTTTTGTGTTGTGGGATGGTGGCAAGTATCAGCTGGACGTTTTGAGAGTGGTTATGCTATATGGTGCTTTACTGTGCTGTATTTTACTTTTTAGCTTTACTGTACCTTGTTGGTTTATGAATAAAGGCTTCAAAGGGTTTGGTCTTGCTTTGTCAAGAGGAACTATGTGAAATTGTGTATCTCTCTCTCTACATCCTTGTGGTGTAACTTTGGCTATTCCTTGGTTGGGATAGTACTAAATCCCTACCTTTTATCCAGTTCATAAGCTAACAAAGGTTTGTTTTCATGTTTTAGTCCACAGGGTGGTTTCAAGATGCTGCTCTTTTGGGTTATGGAGAGCTCCTACCTCCACCTAACCATTTTATTCAGATGCTTATTTGTTGTATGAAAAAAGGCCGTAATGATGCATTCTTTTATCATTGACACTGATAGGGCTACTTATACTCGATACGGTGATATAACAACTTGGCCTATCACTAAAACATTGTGTGTTTGGAAAGACTGGACTATGTTTTAAAATGTTATTCAAAGCTGTTAAGTAATATAACTTCTTTTGGACATGAAAAACAACTATTGTTCAGCTATGACACATGTCTTCCTCACTGAACTAACTTGAACAGTTTTGCTTTGTGGAATGGTGGCAGGTATCAGCTGGACATCTTGAAAGTGGTTATGCTTTATGGTGCTTTCTAGTACTGTATTTTACTTTTCAGCTGTACTTTACCTTGTTGGATTATGAATAAAGGCTTTAAAGAGCTCCAGTCTTGCTTTGTCAAGAAGAACTAAGTGCTGTCTTCTCTCTCTCTCTCTCTCTCTCTCTCTCTCTCTCTCTCTCTCTCTCTCTCTCTCTCTCTCTCTCTCTCTCTCTCTCTCTCTCTCTCTCTCTCTCTCTCTCTCTCTCTCTCTCTCTCTCTCTCTCTCTCTCTCTCTCTCTCTCTCTCTCGGATGGTACCTAATTACATTTTACGACATTTATCAGTATATGCTATGCTGGGTTGCATCTAATTCTCTTGAGGAACAATATAGTTTTTCGAGTCACCTCAACACTGTCAAAAATCTCATGGAGCAGATGACTGCAATAGGCTCAGTCATAGAAGATTTCGATGCACTCATGACTCTATTATCGAGTCTACCTGAAGCCTATGAAAATTGGGTAATGGCAATTTCTACCCAGGAGCACCTTACTCTATCAAGAGTAATCTCGTTGCTCCTACAAGAAGAAATCAGAAGATCAACATCCTCCTCAGGCTCAGGATTGGATCCTCAAGCTCTGTATTCAAAAAATCAAAAATTTAGATCCAAGAGATCTACAATGTCAGGCTCTACTGACAAAATGAGCAACATGCAGTTTGGACCAAATTTCGGTTCAAGATTGAATTCAAGCTCTTCATCATTCCAACCTGTGCAGAATCTATTCTACAGATACTGTAAAAGGATTGGTCACGAAATCAAGGACTGCCGAACTTTGAAGTACAACAATGAAAAGAAGAAGTAGTTCCAACAACAAGCACATGGTGCTATAGCCAGTCACTCAAATCAGCAAGAAGAAGAAGAAGAAGACAAAGCAGCTTTCATGACCAAAGTCGGAGAACAACAGGATATTGATTCCTGGTATCTAGACTCCGGAGCAACTCAACACATGACTCACCATCGCGACTGGTTCAAAGACTACAAGTCGTTTACCCACTCTTGAGTTGTGCAACTTGGAGACAACTCATCGTATTCAATCGAAGGTGAAGGAACAGTCAGGGTTGAATTCAAAAAGCGTGAAGTCAAGTTGCTGTCCAACGTTCTCCATGTTCCAAATCTGACCAAGAATCTGCTTTCAGTTAGTAGAATCACCGATTTAGGTCGGAGGGTCGAATTCGATACAAAAGGCTACACAATCCTTGACAAATCCCGAAAGGTTCTAGCCTACGGAAGAAGAAGCGGATATCTTTACAAATTCAGCCACTGCTATTCTTCTAACAGTCAAGCTCTTCACATTGCCACTTCTGAATCAACTGATTATCTGTGGCATTTCAGACTTGGCCATCTTAACTACAACAGTATTCAGCAAATGTCAGTTCAGAATGTAGTACAAGACCTGCCTTCAGTCAGCAAGCCAACTTCTCCAAATTACATGACAACAAATTACTTCACAAAGCTCTATCAAAGGAGCAACATCTCAGATTTAACGATATGTTAAATCTGAATATCAAAGTTTTTTAGGATCCACATTAAGGGGGACTGTTAGATTTATTATGCTAAACCTTAAAACAAATCGTTCAAGTAATGAGCATCCTGAAAAATCGAAGGCCGACAACATATTTTTTGGCCTTCACATTTTTCCCCTTTAAGATTTTCTATGTCAGAAAAATCATTTTTAGGCACCTTCATCTTTTTCGCCTTTTTCGCTCCTTAGCGAAAAATGCGACACATTGGCCAAGTGGCCAGAATACCTTAGAAATCATTTTTAGGCACTTTCGTCTTTTTCGCATTTATGCTGACCAACTTCACCAATGGATGAGTAACCCTAAAAACAGCTGGGACAAACAAATATCCCAAAGGCGGTTGACGGTTACCAACTTTTTGTACATATGCAAAGACTGGCATAAATAGCCTCAAAGGCTTGTAAGATATTTCCTCTCTTGTAAATCTCTATATTAGCTGAAACAAGCTACGTAAATTTAATTTTTGAAAATTTAGTTTCAATAAGAGTTATTTGTAGCCAACGTTATCACGCTCAGCAAGCTGAAGTTATTACTTCAAGCCATTGTACTCACTGTTGATATTTCATTGTGCAATTTTTGTCTCACTACTGCGTCGTTCATTTGTGCAAACTGTATGAATTCTTCAACTTGAATATTTCTGCTGCTAACTGTTGCGTTTCCATTCCTACGCGCCTACGCTTTGAGCAACCGAGCCTCCGTTGCACGATTTTCGACAGACTTGTCACCATCTTGAGCTTGCAAAGTAGCCTCAAGCTTTTGAAGTTCAAATGCCTTAGGTGTCTATGCCACAAGTGGCCTTGAGATATTGACGTTGATGCCAATGCATTGCCCTTTGAGGCAACAACATTTAACTTGTGCAAACCACAAATCTTATCACGAAACCCATCAACAATCATCATGAAACCTTGTTTCATATCCTTGATCTAACATTTTTAATTGTTGAATTATACTTTTAACTTATGATCTGTCATTGTACCAATAGAAAAAAGATTTTTTTGTAGCCCATGAACATACAAAACATTTTAAATTACCTTCACTTGTCCATCATGAAATTGAATTCAATGCCATGGATTTGGCACTCATTACCATTTGCTTTTGAAACTCTATCTCCATCATTGGTTAGCTCCAACTTCTTAAACCAAGATTTGTTGCTTGTCATATGTCTAGTTTCTTCTGAATCCACATACCAATGCATGTGATCAATGAAATGTTGTGATGCCAATGCAGTTGCAAATGACATGCTTTGATCTCCATTGTCACTATCAAGGTCTTCTTCAACAAGATTACTCAACTACTTCATCTTGCCCTTCTTGATATCGGCCTTCTTTTTGCAACAATCTCTAGGTTTTTGCCAATAGAAAGACTTACCCTTCTTTTTCTTGCATGATGAGCATTCTTCATCATCATCAGTCACATTTGATTTATTTGGGAGTTTCTTAAACTTGTTCTTCCCCTTGGCTAGCATTGCTTGATCATCTGATGAGGGTTGTCAAGATTTCACCACCTCTCACTTCTATTCTTCCTATAATAGGATACCATGAAGATCTTCGAATGTCGGTAGCCTCTCTCTTGATGCAATGCTACTTGCAAACAGTTGGAAATTTTTGGACCATTTATTGCCATGTGAACTAGTTCCAAATCCCTTATAGGTTCACCAATTATGGTCAACTAGTTTTGCAACTCCTTGATTTGCGTGAAAAATGATTTGATGTCTTAATTTTCTTCCATGAAAATGCCTATTAGTCCTCAAAATCTCATTCGTGAAGGATTTGCCATTTGGAACTGTGTTTTGAGTGACTTCCATTCGTTTCTCACAGTCACTTTCTGCTTGGTTGGGTAGTTTGGCTCCACAATACTCCTTTTTGGCACATGCAACAAGATCTTAAGGATCTACACTTAACAATCTTTATACACATAATTGCGTATAGTTCCCATCAATTTTATTTTGGTATTAGAGCAATGGTGTTTCCATAGAAATTTACTTGTGGTTTGGGTCTTTTTAAGTTAGATAGAGCCCTCGTGACATACAAGTGGACCAAAATTCAAGATTATAGCCAAATTAGTGGTGTGTTGTATTCACAAGATATTCTTAATGAAAAATTGATTTTCCAGACTGGTGCATAATTTATTCTTTACTTAAAAAATACTTATTGGCCATAAGGATCATATGATACCTACGATCACAAATTTCAAAGATTCTTTGGGGATGCCTTTCCAATGGCCTTTAGGATGAGTGGCACACATGGAATTTTTGTAATCCTTGAACATATGGGCCATTGCATGACACTTTGCTAGAAGGAGGCTTGCAAAATATAATTAAAAAGTGTGCAAATGCCGCGCATGGAGATTATAAGTTGTTTGAACTACATAGATCACTATAATTTCCAAAGGAAACAAATATCTTGAACATAGGTGACAATTATCTTATCTAAGTCAAGAAAAATGATTACTAATGTAGGTTGGAGTAGTTGTGGGCTCGTAGGTTATGGCTTTGGCTCTCCCTTGCATTGATATCGTCTTGCTTCCCTAGCTCGTGAAGTGCATTTGTCGTTAGCGCGATATTGAATCCCATCCACTTCGTTCAAAAGATGCATTAACTAGAAAATATTTTAACTAATCTATAACATGTATCTCTAATAAATAAGCCCGAGCTCTTCCCCCCACATGCCTGCCAATAGTGAAAGATTATCTAGTAGCAGATGTTAATTTGGAAGTGACTGAAAATTTTTATTAAAAGCACTTTGACCTTTCAAATATATTAATGATATGTCTTCTAGTAAGTGGTGAGTTGGTTAGAACTTCATTTCATTTGTTTGAGATGAGGAGTGCTAATCTTGATTCCAATTCAATAACTGTTGGTGAAAAAAAATTACAATAGAATTTTTTTTTTTAATGCATATTGTTAGGAGTGGCATTTCAATTAGCTGGGTCAAGAAAGATTTGTTAATTTGAGGTGGTAATCATAGCCTCACTCCATCAATCATTCTAATAGGTAAGATTCCAACGGGGTGCATCAAAAGTAGCACCAATGCTCATGAGTCTCGACTCTTTGCCAAAGTGAAAATCGAATGTTCAAGGTTGTATGCCATGCAATTTTGACATGATGTATTTGGTAAAGTTAAATGTATGTCACGTCCTTTGGTTATGAAATTTTACTTACACAAGTTTTCTTTTAAAACTTCACAATAATCATTGAAAGATGAGAACATATACATATTTTTAATAGTTCAATCCAAAGGAAGTGTGGCTTGACCTTATTCTACAACATTTCAATTTATTAGGCTCTTATTGCAAGTCTCAATGGAGTAGCCTATCTTGCATCGTCACAAGGAGTCAAGGTGTTACAATGATCCAAGAGTGGGGAGTGGTGGAAGCACCAATCTCCCGCTTTTCACTAGAATATGCACAAGTAGTACATGCCAGGTGGGCATCCAACGATGGACCTTTAGTGAGAGAGAGTGCAAGTCATTGGTTTTTGGACTTGGTCTGAGTTTCCATCACGTGATGCGATGAGGTGGCAAAGGCCCTTTGCGATGTAACACCCGGGATCTTCAAGCCATTCTCTAAACATGAGAACCTTGAAGTCATGTTGAGTTATGACAGAGAAAAATGGGCAATAAGAGACCATGGAAACCCACCCTAAGGTCCAAACAATGTTTCTTGGACATGCCTTAATTAAACAAAGGACAATCACATAAAGCCCCAATTTTTAAGGCACACCACACCTCACATACGTATGTGTGCATGCGCCCCCTCTCGCTTCTTCTTCTTTCTTTTTCCTTCTTCTTCTTCTTCTTCTACTTTTTTTCTTCTTCTTTTTTTATTTTAGAGCGTAAAGATCTCTTCCAAGCTCCGGCTATGGCCGTCCAGTAGGCCCGCCCCTTATCCTCAGGCAGGCGGGCCTTTACATGTATCATCTCTCTCTCTCTCTTCCTTTTTCACATTCTCTATGAGCATTGAGGATCATCTTTCCCGTTTAGTTGCTCCGACAGCACCAAAGCCCAAAGCCCAGGAGGAGGATCTGATTTTACTTCCTTTTGAGCTGCTAGATTTTTGCTATTGCTGTCAAATTACCTGACGCTGCGTGCGTGCGCGCGTGCGAGTAGGAGAATGGGGGGAATGACTTGGGTATGGTGCAGTAGTAGATAGTTAAAGGGAAGGGAAGGGAAGGGAAGGAAAGGTAAGGATAGGGCTGAAGGTAACAAGTTCCGACCGAGGATATGTACAAAGAAAGGAGCTTGCCCCAAAGGGTGACAGAAGGAAGAGGTCGAAGCAGTAAAGCCGATGCTGCTTTTTACGCGGAAGGTGCAGATGCTAGCAATAAGCGGGTGGATGATTTGCGAGAGAAAGCTTCTCTATCAGCAGCAGCATCCAAGGGGTCCAATGCCAATGCCAAGGACAAGGACAAAGATCGTTCAGTCCCTTCAACATCAACGGGCGGCCATCGTACAACAAATGTAGATACGCGAACTGCATATGAAAAGAGCAAGTACCCCGACGATGGTAGGTATCGTGGTGGCGGCAATGCATCATTATGTTTGCAGCTCTAAGAGTCATTCTTTACACATCGTGTGCTTCACTTGTATATATATCTAAATGCAGCTCCTCGTCCATCTCACAATACAAGCCCTAAAAGCTCTGGACAGAATATTTCTTGGATGGATGTTGAAATTTTTTGAGGTATCATTCGCAGAATAGCCTTCGTACATAGGTGTTGCAACCAGACAACGTTATGTAGTTAGTTTTATAATGTGGTTCGGTAGCTAATTGATTATTCTATGATTCAATACTGTGTGTTTACTCA
>MU836537.1:0-27435 GCA_029204225.1 Diphasiastrum complanatum | reverse complement strand
GGCAGCAGGAGGTGAAGGAGCGAGGAGAAGGGAAGGAAGGGAGTGAGAAGGGCGAGGAAAGAGAGAGATTTGTGGATTTTTTTTTTTCAAAAAGAGGGTTGATCCATATCAAAATTGAGATTATGGCAATACAAAATTAAAAACACTGGGCAATTTGAAAAATTCTTACACAAAATTAACTACACAATATATAGCTTAAAAAACAAAATTAATCCCTTGAAGGCTTGGGTTTTTGTAATGAAAATGGAAGATTTCGGAGAATGGAAAAAAGAGGGGAGGAAGCAAAAAAGAGTGGAGAAGAGTGGAGAAAGAGAAGCAGCTATGTCGTGAGCAACGTTGGCGGTCCCCGACAATGGTGCCAATTGTAGTCGGTTGTAGTATAGGGGTCCGTTCACTGGGAGCCGCCCATGCACACCTGCATAGCAAGAGAGAGAGAAGGGAGATAGAGAGAGGTAGAGAGATAGAAGGAGTGGTGAGAGAGAGGAGAGAGGAGAGAGAGTTTAGAGAGAGGAAAGAAGAGAGAGAGAGAGAGAGAGAGAGAGAGAGAGAGAGAGAGAGAGAGAGAGAGAGAGAGAGCTCACCAAGGATGGTTGGGGCTATGAGGCTCGAGCGCCTACCCATAGCTATGCACCAATCACCCTAAGAGAGAGAGAGAGAGAGAGAGAGAGAGAGAGAGAGAGAGAGAGAGAGAGAGAGAGAGAGAGAGAGAGAGAGAGAGAGAGAGAGAGAGAGAGAGAGAGAGAGAGAGAGAGAGAGAGAGAGAGAGAGAGAGAGAGAGAGAGAGAGAGAGAGAGAGAGAGAGAGAGAGAGAGCTTTATTGAGAAGAATAGAAGATGTGTACAATGAAAAATGTAGTCCCACTGCTCGACACAAACAATCTCATTACATCATAGTAGTTATGGACTATTGCACCAAATGGCTGAAGCAAGAGCTGTTCACAATGTTGACGCTCGTTCTACTACAAAAAAATTCTATGAACAAGTTATAGTTCATTTTGAATGTCCTCTAGAACTTATTAGTGATAGGGGTACACATTTTCTTAACTCTGTCATAGCAGATCTCCTTTCAAAAAAATTTGTGGTACATCGCAAAAGTTCCCCATACTATCCACGATGCAATGGCCAGGCGGAATCCACCAATAAAATCCTATGTGGAATTCTCACCAAAACCGTCGAATCCAGCCGATCTGATTGGGAACTCAAACTCCATGTTGCTCTATGGGCTTATCGCACTACCCCGAAGAGAGCTACAAGCTTAACCCCTTTCCAGCTAATGTATGGCCAAGAAGCCATTATGTTTGTGGAATTTCATATCCCCTCTCTTTGAGTGGCTTATAATCTTGAGCTTGATACTCAGACTCTAGCAAACAGGTTATTCCATTTGGAGCAACTCTGTGAAACACGACGGATCAGCATCCATGCTCAACAAGTCCATAAACGACGACAAAAAGCATGGCATGATCGATCGTTGAAACTTAGAGACTTCTAGGTTGGAAATAAGGTCCTGCTTTACCAGGCCAAAGCCTTTAAAGGCAAACTGAAACTTTCTGGCCAAGGTCCTTACGTCATTAAAAAAAATCTTTGCGTCTGGATATGGACAACTCCAAACCCTTCAAGGCGATATCCTCGACACTGTGGTCAATGGGAGTAGAGTGAGAAAGTACAATGAATATTGTTTTTATCTTGATATGTATTAGTTGTTTTCTTTCCTACTGTTCCTCTTTATTTCTCTTTATTGTTTGCCTGCCATTTCGACAAATTTTTTGCTGTGCTTTCTTGTTCAAACCATCAAGATACTATTAGATCAAATATACAAACAGTCTTCTCTGAGAAAACCACAAAAGCCATTATTTTCAGAAGATTTGTCTCACACCATCTCAGATAAAATTTGTCTAACCTTTTTTTTACAATACATGATTCATTTTTCGCCTCCGCAAATTTTGTTTCTGAGACACTTTCTAGAAATAGAAAAAGTTAGTTTTTTCATCAAATATCTACTACCAAAATTCGCATATAATTCACTGAAGCTTAAAATAATCTCTACAATTTCTCTGTGATCTCCGCGAATTCTGATCAGACAATTCTTTGCACTGTTAGACATTTTTCCTATTTTGGCATAAAAAAATCACTTACAAGAATTCGCCAACCTTCAGTTGCCTCAAAATTTGCGACCATCATTACCCAATCGTGGACATTGAGGACAATTTCTGAGTAGAGTTGCAAATTTCTACCAAAAAAAGTCTATATATAGACCTCCACCCTTCTCTCCATGAATTCACTTTAGATTCCTACTCTCGAGTTCATGTCAAAAAATTTCAAAAATTTTAAACTTATCAGAGCAATCTAAATCACTACTATTATGGCCTCCCATGATTCCTCGCTCTCTCTGCATCGCCGTAAACCTCCTAGGCCTTATTCAGGGGACATTTCATTATTTGTATCAAGAATTACGCCGAGCAGCTCATCTTGGCCAAGGATATCCTCAAACCCTTGGATTTGATCTGACTCACTTCCATGACCAGCAGAGCGAGAGCATGATCTGAGCGGCCTACTCCACCTATTCGGATGAATTCCAGACTTTTAAGCTTACATCTAAGAGTGGCAACTATACAATCATCAACGTCTCTCCTGAGCATCTTCAAAGCAATGGCTTTCCTAATCTCGAAGAGACAATCCATGGCAAGGGCACCAGCTATGATGCCAAGTATTTTACAAAGTTTCTGATAGGGGATGGCAAAACTCTTGCCCAAACCAATGACGGGATCGCCATACACCTCATCACAGATCCCCATCTCTGGGCTATCTCAGAACTCCTCGTCACCTTGTCGTGGTGCATACTGCCAAGATGGATCGCATACCACCGAACGACTTCTTCTCTTTGACCCTCATCATGGACGATCCCACTCAAAATTACAAGTGGGATGAGAAGGTAGCAGAAAAGCTGTGCGGGGCCTTGAAAGCCAGAAAACCAACTACCAAGTGTGGATATCTCCTCCACATGTTGGTCACCAAACAGCTGGGGTCTAGGGCGGCTGATGCCATTAAGGAGCTTGATGATCTCTATCCAAGCACTAAGAAGTGAGCCACCCCCCAACCGACAGCAGAACCAGTTTCACTAGCCCCACCCACTAAGAAGCAAAAAGGGAAGGCGATCAGCACAGAAGTCGATGCCCTTCACGACATTTTATCTAGCGACATCGGGGCTGAGTATGCTGAATCTGGAGGGAGTCTTAGACCCTTGCAGGTCCCAAAGGAGGTCTTAGCACAGTAAGAGGCCTTACTCCACCAGGCCCAACAACACAGACAAGTAGTAGCGGCAACAGTAGGTAGCTCAGTGGCAGCAACAAACGAATACAACCTCTTCAACATCATGACAAATATTATATTTCTAACCTCAAATGAACCAGAGTCAAACACATAAAGAAGCAGTCAAACTCTTGGATCCACAACCTTTTTGGTGCCATCAGCTCTTCCTACAAAGTAAAACCTTGATGGCATGGTATATCGAAGCTCCCTCCTATATGCGCACAAATCCTTATTACTATCTAGCAGCGAGGCGAGAACCGTTTCCTACCACCAAGGTCAAGAATAGGATATTTTTGCCCATGCTCACAGGTGTCGATACCGGCAACTTAGCCGAAGACATGGTCACCAACTACCGTGTATTCTACCAGAAGCACCATGACAACCTTGATCGCGACGTCAGATACTTTGCGGACAATTGCGGATTGGTAGCATTTCTCGCAGAAGTCCAAGGTTTTTGGGATCGAGGGCTACCCTCAATCGCCCTTGATATCAATAAACCACTACGAATGCAAGAAGACCACATCAGCATAGCAAGGCTCTATTATCACGCTGCACTAACTTTATCCCTACACGTTGATATGGTGGAGCTATAGAAAACCCACAACTTTCTACATGGTATACTCCATTATTACAAACCCATGCCCTTCCTGAACAAACTATGGTGTAAAATGATGGAGGGCATCGGCACTACAATCTACCACTCCCGACAGTAACAGTCTCGCCTCCAAGAAACACAGAAGATCCAGGAAGAAAAGGTTTTGATTGGTGTGGGACCACCAATTCAATAAGGAGGGGGATAATGCTAGCATCTATGCTAACACATAAAAAATGTAAAAGAAAAAAATAAAACTCCGTGGCATGTACTTTGTAAGACCACGTGCGAATGTTTGTTAATAAACTTCCGCCATGGCATGTGTTTGTAAGCCCATGAGTAGAAGCTTAAAAAAATAATAAAATAGCTTAAACTTAGATTTAGAACTTAGACTTAGGAAACTTAAGATTAGAAATATTTTATCTTAAGTTTTCCTAAGTTAAAAAACTTTGAAGTTCTAAATCCTAAGTTAGAAGTTCTATAAAGCCTAGAAATAGATTAGTCCCATAAGTTAGTGGATACTTATGGAAGACCCTCCTTGCCATAAAAGTAGAGGTATTTGTCTTGTAAATAACACTTTTGAGATTAAGCTATCAAGTTCTCTATTTTTGAGATTATCTTGCTATTTCACTTGTGTTCCCATTGGAAGGTGCATAGCTTGAGGGAAGGTGCTCGGGCCTCCTCTTGTCTCCTTTCATTGGTTCTTTTATTGTGGCATGTTTTAATTGATTGATGCTTAGTTTAGCCACAATCTATCTTTTCAATCCATTTGGTATGGAAAAAGTACAAAATGGACCAAGAGTGGATCCTAATATGATCCTCAAGAGGGATTGGTTGTTAGATTACGTGATCTATCAATCTACAAAAGATTAAGATCAATCTAGATCATTTCTAGACATAAAATCCTAACAAGAACAATCATTAATGAAGGTAAATGTACTTGCTGGTTTCACACGTGTGAAACCTTGTCAGAGTATGGACTCCAACCTGAAAATCAAGTATACTATGATAGAACCTCAAAACAATCAAAACAAATTTAAACAAATAGAGAGAATTACACAAAATTGCCTCCAAAACCAAGATTGGTGTTTCATTATGATTATGGCCAAATGTGGCTCTATATATACAATAAGTGGGAGCTCATGGTATTGATCATCCTTCTGATCCCACAGGTGTGAGGGTGCTTTTTCATATGATGATTCATCATGCAAAACTGACACTTGGACAAACCCTTCTATTTTGAGCACTTTTGGTCCAATTTCCTACTATATGGAGATCAACTTGGAAATCTTCTAGAAGTCAAAGCTCGCCTACTTCAGCTTATTCCACACATGTGAGTTGTCCTATACACATGAGATTTGACACCTAACCAAAGTATTTGGCTCATGCAATCAATAGATTAATGCCATGTGTCATATATCTAGAAAACTAGTTTTGCCATTTTAGCCACTAGAACTTGAATTAAATCATATGTACAACATATATGATTATGGTACATGACAAGTACACTAGTTTCACATGTGAGAACAAGCTCCACACATGTGTGTTTATCTAGATACAAGATTTTTGGCCTCTACCAAACTTATTTTTGCACTTTTCACACTCCTCCTCAAAAATCTAGTTTGGTAAATCTAGCTTGATGGAAAACATGATGATCTTGAACTTGACTCCATGGGCTGAATTGGTCTTTGTTGGTTCAAAAGGTTTGAAGATCAACCAATGAGCTTGATGTTGATCTGAAATCACCATATCCATGATAGTGCTTCTTTGATGTTGACATCTTTGATGAGCTTGAGAGCCTTGCACCATCCTAGCACCTCCAAAATTGGTTCCTTCCAATTTTCATGTAGATGCTTGATCTTGAGGCTTGCTCCTTCTTCATGTGCATGCTCCTCCATGAGAAAATAAAGGTTTCTTCTTGATTTACTAGAATCACAAAGATCTAACATCATGTTACCACGATCTAGAGAATTAGACTCATCCAAATTGGCAAGACTATGCATGCTATAATAACAAAGTGTTTGCATCATATCTTCATGCTTGTTTACCATGCTAATCTCAGATCCAATAAGGCTAAATACTTCATTATGGAGATAAGTGTCTTTAGAAGATGATTCACTTACTCTCATAAAAAGTTTTCAATTTGCCTCAATACAAATTTTCAAACTATGAGTGAACAAATCACTTTTGCTGTTACATGACTCAAGAGCATACATTTGATAAAATAACCATTTGCTTTCTAATTGATTTAAAATCAATTTCAACCTTTTAAGAACATCATCTATGTTCTCAAGAGAGACTTCATACTCAATTAGTATGGCTTTACTCCAATTTTGAGATGCAATGATCTCACTAAAGCAAATTGACTTATCAAGTGACATAAGAGAAGTAAGTATGAGATGTATACCACATGAGATATGCTCCTCTTTCCCTTGAAATGAGAGCCACATGGGCTCAACCATGTTTCTTGAGTTTCTTTTTGGAATCTCAACTTGAGAAGGTTTCTCCTCCTCAATCCTTGGCACACTTGAAGCTTGAGAAGGATTCTCCTCCTCAATCCTTGGCACATTTGAACCTTGAGATGACTCCTTAAGATCCTCTTCATGGTGTTCCTTTTTGATGAAAATCCGAGACCTCCATGTCTCATAATGATCACAACAAGAATGACCATTCAATATGCACTTCCTATGATTATCAAGATTACTTATGCTAGAAACATAAGTCCAAAAATCACCACAGCTTGGCATGATTTTTCCAATATTGAAATCACAAGGTATTTCCATCTTAATAAGGCTAACTACTTGCTTATGGATATAAGTGTCCACTTTGGATGCTTCACTTATTCTCATAAGAAGTTTACAACTTGCCTTTAAGATTGAAAACTTACAATTTTCATCTTTACGAATGAACACATCATTCATGATCTTATTGAAACCAAAAGATTCTACATTATGAAGACATTTCCATTTCCTTGACTTCATATCTAATGTAAGTTTACTAGGAAAACATGCTTTGCTATACTTTTAAGGCATCACACTCAACTAGTATTGCCTTAATCCACCTTTGAGATACAAAAATCTCTTCAAAGCAAAATGGATCTTCATAAATTGACATGAGAGCATAAATGAAACTATTTTTATTTTATGATTGCTCCTTATTCTTGATTGATTTCTCCTAGATAATAACAATAAGTTTGAACTTGTCCAAAGTTCCAAGCAAACTACTCTCCAAGGACATGAAAAAAATCCAAGTTACTTTCATGAAAGTGACATCTACCTTTGCATCTTGAACCAAACAATGTACTTCCAAATGAAAAATTTCAAAAGATTTGACATGTGTTTCAATGGACCCTTGAAGACAAATCTTGCAAGTCCTTGTGAGACTCCAAGCCTCATTCACATTTCCACAAAGGAAACACCTTTTCTTGGACTTGTCCTTCTTGTATTTGCATTTCGAAATTGAAGCTCAATCCTTCACCTTGGCCTCTTTGATTTGGTTCTCCTTGGATGGATTGGTCTTCTTTTTGTAGCATCTTGAGGAAAAATATCCTTCCTTGCCACAAAGGTTGCACTTCGAATCCTTTCTTTCCTTCAATAGGATGCCATGTGAATAAAAACCTGTGATATAATTCTTTGCTCCAACCTAAGAATGATCTCCATCATGATAATAAATCTCTTATCAAGTGTTCTAATATGTACAATATGAAGTACAACATAATTGATATAGATAATAGTTTCCATATAGGATGCTTACTATTTCTTACATCAATTTTACATAGAATGGTGAACAAGATACATGTAAAAGAACATAGAATCATAACGAAAGGATTCCGTCATGTATCCACCTTTGAATTCTCTGTAAAATAGCAGCAAACAAGTTGTAAGTGAAAGTAACCAACAAGTGTTTGCATGCCTCCTCCACATTCCACTATGTCCATAGTGAATGCACCATGTATCTCCATGAATGAACCTCCATCACCACCTTGCCTTTGTACATCTCCAATCCATGAAATACCTTGAGTGAATGAATGCCAAAATGATGTGTTCTCTGCTCCATTTGAATGAGCAAAACCTGAACTTGAAATACTTGAACTATCTCCACAAGATTTGCATACAACCCTTGATCCTACATTGTGAACAATTTGCCAATTTGCCAATACTAGGATGCTAGATCTTGAACTTTGTTCAAAAGTAAACATATTGACCACTTCAATATCTTTCAAGATTTGAATTAATGCATGTACTTGATCATAAAAACCATCAATGATAACTATTCCATCTCCAAGATCCAAAGGATGCAAAACTATGGAACTAGTTTCATTGAATTTTGACAATTCCAACACATTGACATGACAATGTTCATACATGAGATTAAACAAGTAAGATAGAGTAAAAGGACGCTTCCTTGCTGCTCCAAGAACTTTACTTGAACCTTCAAGAACCTATAGAAATAGATCCAAAATGCTTTGCCCATGTGGGTCCCCTTTGATGCTTTTGACTAGCTTCCAGTTGCTCCTTGCCTCTTGGTGTTGATGAAGCAATTCAAGATCAACATTTTGATCTTCCAATAAAACATGAAGGACTTTGCATTTATAAACATCTTCAGATCTAAACCTCTGAAGAATCTCCCTCTCAAACACATGATTAACATCCCACAAGATCTCATCATTGTTTGATTTTAACCTTTCACTATAGTTAGTGAAAACAATGTCACCATCATAAACCAAAAGATAGATTTCTACAATTCTATCCAACATGAATTAGAGTAGATGAAGTTGAGTATCAAACCTAATCAAACCAGCCCATTTGAGCTCAAACCAAACCTCAATAAGCTCACCAATGAGATCTTCCTTGCCTTGAAGAAATTGCCACTTGAGTTGCTCCATGTCGTCTTCTTCATCCAACCTTTTGTCATCTTGATCATGCATGAACACTCCACCACAATCATAGCATCCTTTGAGTTGATGAATAGATGTAAGATCCATGCCTTGGATTTTCCCAAGAGTCACTCTTCCTTTGCCCTTTCCTTCACAAGACTCCCTCTTAATGATCACACCACAAAGGTTAGCAATCTCCCTCTTGATAGTTGCATCATAAGAAATGGAAGAATCTCGAACATTAGAAGCCATAAAAAGATTACATAGTACCTTCAACATAAGAATGATTGAAGTACTTTTCTTGTCAAACCTGGACTTCTAGTCAATGATATAGGTAATGATAATGAACTCTCATTGTCATTCACAAAAGCATCATTCAAAGTACATCCTACTTTGAACACTTCACATTCATCTCCCCCTTTTGACTTGAGATCTTCCTCACCAAGTCTCATGATAGAACCTTTTGATCTACTTTCTTTATGAATACATGTGACACCACTTGTTGCACAAATGACTTTCTTGGATCATCACATAAAGATGCAAAAGAAAATTTTTCTTCATACATGTTCAAAGCACCACCTTTTTCCAAATGAGTAAATGAGTCATTAGCAACAACCATTTCCAAAGAAGAGTTTTCATCACCTCTATTGATGAAGTTAGATCTCTTCTTACCTTTTCCATTTTTGCACTTGCCATGTAGTTCCATTGAAGAGCCACCAAGCCTTGGAAATCTATGAGTAGAAGAGTTCAGACATGATACTAATTTAGCACCACATGACTCCATATAACTAGTAGGTAGCACTATTCCATCTTCAGGATCCAATGGATCCAAAATATTGATCATAGATTCACCAAAAGTTGCCAAGTTAGCACAACAATGACTATTTTCAAGAAGCTCATTAGATCTCAACCTAGATCTAGCATAAGGAAGCTCTTTAGACTTTGCATAAGATCTACCAATTTTATTGATGCTAGGAATTGACTTTTGAAAGATGAGAGAACCACCAACATCCATTTCATTCCTCTTGTTGGACATAACAAATGCATCAAGCTTGTAAAGTCTACCTTGTCTATTGCCCCTAGCAATTAAGACATATCCCTTAGTAATGAAGCAAACGTCTCCAACAAACTTTGTCTTGTACCCTTTCTTTAACATTTGACCAACACTTAGCAAATTCCTTGAAAGTGAAGGAATGTAAAGAACACCATCAAGCATTGCATTCCTATTAGTAGAAAGACAAATAGGAATTGAGCCAATAACTTTGATCATACACTCACCACCATTTGGCATGTGAACCACTTTCTTGGTTCCAATATAAGAGATCAAAGAAGTAAAGAACTCCTTGTGACTAGTCATGTGTGCACTAGATCCACTATCTATCCACCATGAATCCTTGTCACTTCCACTTGACATTAGACTTGAAGAACACATCGTGAGAGAGTCATAAGAATCTAGATCCTCATTAGAAGTACAAAAGTTATTTTGCTTGCTACCTTCATTACTTTGCTTCTTATGACATTCATTTGCAAAATGACCTTTTATCTCACAATAAAAACACTTGAACTTTGACTTATCTTTCTTTCTAAAAGAAGTGGAAGAGGAGGAGGAAGAGTGATCATCATGATCCAAGTTACCACCTTTGGACCATTCCCCTTTGCCTTTACGTTTGCCTTTGACTTTGTCTTTTGTGAAGAAAGGCTCTTCACCTCCACCTTGCAAGGATGCACCATCAAGCTTTGATTGCAACCTATGTTCTTCAGCCAATAAGATTTCTTGCAAGTCAACCACACTTGGCAAGGCTCTTTGAATGGCAAAACTTTGCACAAAGTTAGCATGTTCATCTAGCAAACCATTCAACGTAACCTGGACTATTTCACCATCTTTCATGCTTTCATCAATGCATGCTAGATTATCAGTTAAGGACTTAACCCTCAAGAAAAATGCATGAGCACTTTCTCCCTCTCTTTGTCTACTAGAAAATATTCCATGCCTCACTTTGATTCAAAGAGTTTCTTCAAGGCATTCCATGCCTCACTTGCACCTTGACACTTATCAACTTCCTTGAGAAGTTCATTGGTAGCATTCATTTTAGTGATATGAAGAGCCCTTTTAGCCTTCTAATCAAACCGTCTCTCTTCAGTTTCTGCAACTATGTCCATGAGTTCATTCAACTCAAGTAAGGATTCCATCCTCACTTTCCAAGTAGAGTAGTTTGATGAACTCAACCTATCATTAATTTCTAATATGATCCCACCATTGGAAGCCATGAATATAGTGATTTTTCAACTTTTAGGCTCTGTCGTAATGCCCTAGCACTCACTTTACTCTCAACAAATGATGGATAAGGAGATCTCAGAAGATTTAGGACCCTAAAATACTTCTATCTTGAACCTGGCTGATTTCCAAGCATAGAAAGGAAGATTGAAACACATGCAACACTTTGCACACACTAAGAATGGATTACAAACTCAAACCAACCTGAACACACTCTTGCTTAAGCTCTCAAACTTTCTAGCAAATGACCAAATCAAGTTATGATGTGAAGAGTTACTTGCATTCTTAGAAAATACACAAGACTAGGCTGCCAAGAATACCTAGAATTGAACAAACTTGATCAACAAAGTTGCTTCTTGCATATCCAGCTGATTGCAACTCCGCATGCTATGGTACATTCTCCAATTATGGACTTGTTGCCATCTTTACAGCTCGCCCAGCTTGCATCACTATAGTGGTGCAGCTCGAATCCTTTTTTTTTTCATTTTCAGTTCTATAGGTTAGTCCCATATTTTGAGTACCCTTCAGATATTGTAGAATTCATTTTGCCATTTGCCAATGTGCCATGCCAGTATTGGAAGAGAATTGGCTTAATGCGTAAACAGAGAAAGCTAGATCAGGTCTGGTACAAATTGTAAGGTACATCAAACTACCGACCAAGTTTTGGTAGGGTATACTTGCCATCTTCTGTTCTTCCTCTTCCATTTTTGGACAATCTTGCTTCATCAACTTGGCTCCAGCTATCATTGGTGTAGCCTTTTCTTTGCAGTCCATCATGTGATACTGCTTGAGCTGACATATTCTGACTGACTCAAGTGCATTCGCCCTTTGTTTGATCTCTTCTGATCTCCAGCCCGAGGCATTTTGTTGCTTCTCCAAGATCTGTGATTTCATAACTTTTAGAAATCTGACTCTTCATGTCTTTGATCAGCACCAAGAAATTTTCTATCATTAGAGAATCATCCACAAAAATAGTCAGTATCACAAAATCTTTTCCCACTCTTTTTATGTAGACATTACAGTCCGGTTGTGTAGGATTGAAGTCTAGAAATTTCAGAAGACCATCGAGCTTTTTATACCAAGCTCGCGATGCCTATTTTAGACCATAGATGCATCTCTGCAACTGACAGGCATGTTGTCGATTGTCGGGGTCTTCAAGTCCTTCAGACTGCTTCATGAAGATTTTCTCCTCTAGATCTCTGTGGAGAAAGGTTGTTTTCACATCAATTCGAGTGAATTTCCAGATTGTGTCATGTGGAGTATGCAAGGAGTAGTCGTATGCTTGTCATCTTGACCATCGGCGAATATGTGTCGAAATAATCAACACCATATCTCTATGTGTAGCCCTTTGCGACAAGTCTTGCCTTGTAACGACAAATGGATCCATCTAGCTTTCCATTTGGATATGGATCCATCTGGCTTAAGCTTTAGTTTAAAGATCCACTTGGAGTCAATTGGTTTTACACCAGTAGGAGGATTGACAAGACTCTAGGTCTTGTTCTTCATTAGAGACTGATACTCAACATGCATGGCAGCCTTCCAATTGTTTGCATCGAGCATTGACAGAGCTTCTACAACTGTGGCAGGTTCATCATGATTGATGAATGCTTGAGGGACAAAACGATCAGGTTTCTATTGTTGTCTTGTAGACCTTCGAGCTGCAGGTGCTTGAGAGGATAATTCTCCTTGGTAAATGACTAGGATTGTAGCATCTTGTGGTTGAACAATCGTGGGTCTGGGCCCATCAATGGTAAGTGGAGTTGTTCGGACAAACTCCTTTGTCTGAATAGTCGTAGGTCATTGCTTAATGATGGATGGTGGAGCTGTTGTGGCATACTTTTGTATCGGCTGCTTCTGCTTGAAATCGTGATATTTGTCTTCAAGAAAGACAACATCACGACTGACTGAAATATGACCTATATCAACATCATAGATGCGATATGCTTTATGTGATGTTGAGTAGTCAATGAAAATATTCTTACAGCTTACTAGATCCAGCTTGTTCCTCAGATCAGATGGCACTTGTGCATAGTAGAGACATCCGAAAACACGTAGATGTTTCAAGCTTGGTTTGTAGCCATAGTAGGCTTCAAATGGTGTCTTGGAATCAACTACTTTTATGATGGAGTAGTTCTGCAAATAGCAGGCCGTGGAGATTGCTTCTGCCCAAAATGTTTGAGGTAAATGGGCATTGGCAGTCATGGATCGTGCAACTTCTAACAGTGTGCAGTTCTTCCGCTCAGCTACTCCGTTTTGTTGAGGAGTATAGCTTGCAGTAAACTGATGGTGCATGCCACATGATGACAAATAGTCCTTTATTTCATTTGATAGGTACTCTCCCCCTTAATCAGACCGTAGGGTCTTGATTTTCTGACAAGTCTGATTCTCAGCATATTGCTTGAATTCTTTGAAGCAATTGAATGCTTTTGACTTGTTCTTAATGAACATTACACTGGTAAAATGGGAGTAGTCATCAATGAATGTAATAAAATATAGAGCCTTACCTTAGAGTTTTTTGATGCATATGCTTTGCTCATATTCTTTTGGAAACAAGGAAGAAGAAAAATCCTAGTGCATGCAAAGGGATCATGGTTGGATACTCATCCACCAAAAAGGCTTATAGAGTCTTTGTGCTCTCTACTTCTCAAATCATTGAAAGTAGAGATGTTATTTTCCATGAAGATCAACATTCATCTTTTGAAGGGGCCGAGATCAAGAAATCTATGGATGCATCACCAACTAATACTATTGAAGACAATTATGATGTGATTGTCACGAAACAGTTTTCACTTCGTTGTTGTGAACGATTTTGTTTCTTTTTAGATTTTCTTTTGTACGGAAGCACAAGAACCTAGACACGCGCCTACACATCACAGAACAGATTCTATTCTAGCAATCAAGACAATGTAAGACAAGGAGATGCACGAGAGCAATCAATTATCAGTTTGATTTTTAGAGCGAGATCATCAATGTCTTGCTCGTTGGTGACCCGACACTCAGCTCTTTTGCTGTGTTCTGCTCGTTGGCAGAATTTTATGCACAACACTTTTGTTTCTAGTCTTTTTTTTTTTTTGCTCTACTCTCTCAGTCTCTCTCTATCTCTTCACTATTTTTATTGTGATCTAGAAGAATCATTTATATCTCCACTATGTGGAATTTACAAGATAGTTAAAATAGAGAATTACAAGACTAGTTACGCTGATCAACTAATCAGTTACTCTCCGTCGTTTCTACTCGTTTCAGTTGGGCATAAAGTTTGAGACTCCAAGCTCGTTGAGTTGCCAGTTGATAGTGCAAAAGATTTCCCTTCATTTGTTTCATTTTCTTTCGTTTCTGTCGTGTCGCTTTGTTGTTTTTGCGGTCTTGGAGGTATGTTTATGATTTGCGAATGATTCACGAATCGTTCGTCCTTCATTTATCCTGGAAGGACGCTGACTTTTGCGAATCGTTCGACCTTCAAGTCAAGGCTTGTTGACTTTCACGTTGCGGCAAAATTGCAGGAGTTCACCATTTTTTACACTCCCTCTCGAACCTTGTAGCTTTGCACATTTAATCCAATTGCCTTTCTTTGCTTGGCAAAGAGTGGCTTGTCGGATGGCTTCGTGAGCAAATATGCAATCATGTCTTTTGATTTTATGTACTGGAACTGGAGCTCTCCTTTTGAGATTAAATCTCAAATGTGATGGTACTTTAGAGGTATGTGTTTTGTCTTTGAATGGAAGACAGGATCTTGGGATAGATAAATGGCACTCTGAGAGTCCATAAGAAGTGTCAGATAGAGTCAAACAGATACTCAGATATAGTTTTGAGTTCGCGATTGCATCCATTATTATTTTGTGCTCACGATTATTCTGATTTGTACATGCTACTTACTAGATTAATCATATTGTTTTATTGTGTCCAATATTATGTTAGAATGATCAAATGCTTCTCTATTCTAGTGTAATCTAATACTGTTTTCATATAGTTTTGTCTGAACTGTTGAATATTTTAATATTGTAATATTCAATACATCAATGTTTATTCTGTTATGTTTGTCTACAAAATCAATCTAATAGAATCTTATTATTTCAAAGTTAGAATTACTTAGAATTCAAACATGACAATAGTCACAATAGTTTTATTCAAATTTCCTTTTGTCAAAGGTTCAAATTTGAAATCTAGCAAATCTTTGGCATTAGAAACAAAATGTTTTTTCAGTATTAGAGCTAGCCTAAGGATCACATGTATTCATCAAGTCTTGAGTGATTTTTGCATTGAATTCAAGTTTGAAAGTGACTAGGCCCATTTGGAAGATGTGACAAACAAAGTTCTTGGACTTGAGGAGGATCTTCAAGTGCTCCAAGAAGCTCAAAGATATAAGAAGAGAGCTAGAATGGCTCTACATTATATCAAGATGAATGTCTCTAATGAGATATTGAGAGAGATTGGTGCTTGCAACTCGACGAAGGAAGCTTGGGACTCACTCAAAGCTATCTATGAGGCCAAGAATACCTCTACGCTCCTCACTCTAAGGAGCTCCTAATGCATAACTACGACACAACACAACACGACACGACACAAAATCAGTCGTGCCCCATGAATAGCCAATAAGAAAATCAGCCAAGCGCCATAGGGTGCAGATATTTGATCTGATATCATGACATCATCAGAAGTGTTTTAGATTGTCGCTAATCTGCCACTCTTGTAATTCACGAATTAGTTGTAGATGCTTAGTCTTTCTTATCTGTAAGTTACAGGAACGCGACACAAAATTGTTTGTGAACTATATACTTTTTGATTGATTCACATTATAGTAAGTCTAAAGTCTAATGCTAGTAAGCAAGACAATTGTCAGAAGACGAGATATACAGTATACGAATCTGCCTGCGCACGAGATAATTCTGTAATAGGATCTATAGATCAACAAGTCCGCTAGTAAGCGAGACTCGAATTCGTGAGAGAACAATATTTCTCTCACGCCAATGCACTGCGTGGATCTGCATGCAGTGCTTGAAGAATCAGAAAAATCAATAGATGATTTTGTAGATGTTGTGCACATTATTAATCTAGATGATTGTATGATCTCGAATTTATTTTCGTCTGATATTATTAGTGTGTCTGATTCACTTGTTCATTTTAATTCTGCATCTTGGTTTGAACTTTGTTAAATGCTACATTATTCTGTTAACGTAGATCAACTGTGTCTGACTACTCTCTGAAGGATTGTAGGAGTGATATAGATGACAATGACCAGTGATCACATCTGAATTTCTGATGAACTGATCCTATTCACGAATCTTTTCGCTTCATGATTCGCTTTGCGATCACCTGGCTACAAGGGTAAATCAATTACAGAGCTCACCTAGGCTTCGTTTCATTTCGTCCTATTTCATTACATCTCGTCTCATCTCGTTCCAGAGCTTGATTGATCTTGTCACAAATTAATTTGCTTCGTTTCATTACGTTTCGCGATCTGTGCTTCTAGCATGAATCAGTGTCAGTGCAAGTCTCGCTTCGCTTCATTTCGTTTCATTTTCTTCTAGAATTTATTTCATTTGGTTGTATTATAGAGCTTGATTGATCCAACTTGGATAGAAATAATTTGAGTGTTGCAAAAAGTTTCGCGAATTGTTCGTGATGCAATTATGTCAGGTTGTCACTAGAGTTATTTTTGGCTAGAATTTTGCATTTTCAGATTGCATTTCTTGTCATTAGTGATATCAGAGCCACCTTGTCATAATTTGGCATAGCCAAAAGGCTATTAGATCCAAGGGGCAAAAGCATTCAAACGATCAACCATCAACAAGTGAACACGAATTCAGAAGCAATGGCTTCAATCAACAACATACAGAGCAAGATCTATACAGTTTTGGATTTTTCAAGATCTAACTTTCTAGCCTAGAAAGTTAAGACCTCATTGATACTAAAGGATGAGGGTTTATTCCTCTGGGTGGATGGCATAGAGGAGATGCCTACAACATCAAACAAAGAGCTATGCGAGTGGAGGGAGAAAAATGACTATCTTCATCCATCGAGGATAGTCTCACATTTGACCTGGCAACACTCTCCAAGGCAAAGGAGATGTGGGATACACTGCTCACAAGATTTCAAACAAAATCATGAAGTCAAATCATGATGCTGGAAGATCAGCCAAATCTACAATGAGATGGGAAAGACCTCACTTCTTTTGTAAGGAAGATGAAGGATCTATTCCTATCACTACACAACTTTGGAGCAGAAAATGTAGTGTCAACTGAGAAATAGCTCACTTACCTATTGAGAGCCTTACCCAAATCTTTCTAGACAACCAGAACCCTGCTCACAAAAGATCCTACAATGACCCTCGAAAAGGAAATTGTCGAAATTCGAGAGGAAGTTGAGGTGGTGGAGCACCTTGATCACAAGAATGGTTTTGACCAAGCCCTCTACGACAACAAAGAAAAGACCAAGAAACAATTCAAGCCTAAGAGGGAGTCGAATCAAAGGCAAGATCATGATCAGCAAGCAGAGGGGACCAGCAAAGGCAAGTGGTTGAACAAAGAGAGGTCGAAACAACAAGGTGGAGAAGAGAAGACTTGCGTGAGATACAGAAGAGATGGGCACACAGTTGATACATGCTGGCTCAATCCAAAAAAAAAAAAGTTTGAGTGTATCCACTGCCACAAGAAGGGTCATGCAGCCATGGATTGTCGCCTGTACCCAAGGCACAAATCAACACAGAACAAACAGAAGAACAACAACAGTTTGTCCTATGTCGAGGAGCCTGAGAGCTCAAAAATAGGAAAAGAGAGATCGAACATAAATTGTTCAACTGCCTACATTTGTGCAGATGTGTGTGTAGTGTCAACACCTGACACACAAGAGGTGATCCTAGACTTAGGAGCTACCTCACACTTTATGACATCAAGACGAATTATGTCTGATTTCAGAAGTGCAGATCCATCAAGATTCATTGCTCTTGGAGATGAATCCAAATATCAAGTGAACGATATTGGTTCACTCTGGCTCAACACAAATGGCAAAGACAGACGACTCAAAGATGTTCTATTCATGCCTACAGTGCAGCAGGATTTGCTTTCTATGACAAGGATAGCTGATGCAGGGATGCGTGTGACATTTTTTGATGAAGCATGCAATGTTATTGATGCTAGTACCAGTACCTTGGTCACTCAAGACAGAAGAAAAGGTAATCTATATCACCTGAAGGTACACCTACTTGCAGATCAGTTGTATCAGACTCATGATGATTCGCCAGACACTCTGTAACACAGGAGACTATGCCACATGAATTCGATGGCAATTTACCAAGCAAGCCATTATCGAGCAATAACAGGGGTCAACATCTCAAATTCTAACAATTCGACCACCTGTGATGCATGCATGAAGGGTAAGATGTCTTGCACTCCATTCGTCAAAAAGTCCTACAGAACGACTAAGATTCTGGAGTTAGTGCATTTTGACATCTGTGGACCTTTCAATGTGATCTCAGTAGGAGGCATGAAATATTACATAACCTTCCTTGATGATTATAGTAAATTCGCCAGAGTGTATTTTATTCGAAATAAATCAGAAGCACTTGATAAATTCATAGAGTATGTGAATTGGACAGAGAGATGCACTAGCAACAAAGTGAAGCAGATCAAGACAGATCGAGGTGGCGAATACATCTCAAATCGCTTCACTGACTTCTGCAATGATCGTGGCATCATTCATAGAAGGACTACAGCTTACACACCACAGTATAACAGTGTTGCAGAGAGGAAGAATAGGACCCTGATAGAAGCAGCCAGATGCATGATGGCCTACTCAAAAGCTTCAAGGGTACTGTGGGCTGAAGCAGTAGCTACAACTACATACATCCAAAACAAGACATGAAAGTTTGGTGTCTCTCACATGACACCACATGAATTATGGTGGGGAAGAAAGCCCAACCTGTCTCACATCAGAATCTTTGGCTATGCAGCTTATGCACATATCCCTGATAAGCTTCGAAAGAAGCTTGATGAGAAAGCTGAACAAGGATTTCTGGTAGGACAGTGAGAGATGTCAGATTCGATCAGAGCAGGACAATGGCCAATGATGATCTTATCAGTTGTGAAGTTCTAGAAAGACAGTACTATGATCTGCCACCAGCGATAGAGGGAGTAGAAGACGAACACAAAAACGAAGATTTTTGAGTCGCTTCACACTCAAGTGACGAATTAGAAGGAGAAAGGTTCAAGAGACAGCCTTCTACTACAGTGCTTGTAAACCAGGATGGTTCCAGACCTAGCAGAGCAAACAAAGACAAAGGCATTTCTATTCTAGGAGGATTTCCTAGAAGGTCAACAAGACCATGAAGAGCGCCAACAAGATACGTGCCAGGCAGCTCAGCTTCCACATCAGAAGGATTTTCTGGATTCAGTGGCAAACCACAGACATTTGAGGAGGCAATTGAATGTCTAGAGAAGGACAAATGGATCCAAACCATGAACGAGGAGATGGAGTCCATGAGGATGAACCAGGTATGGACATTGGAGCCATTATCTGATAAGCGAAAGGCTGTCAAATGCAAATGGATTTACAAGCTCAAGTATGGGCCAGATGGGAATGTCTCGAAATACAAGGCAAGATTGGTAGCGAATGGGTTCTCTTAGAGATATGGTATTGACTACTCTGAGACCTTCTCTCCTGTCGACAAACATTCGTCCCCACGTTTGTTATTTGCATATGCAGCTGCTTATGACCTCAGGATCCACATTGTGGATGAGAAGACAACCTTCTTGCATGGTGAATTAGACGAGGAGGTCTACATGGATCAACCCCCAAGATATGTCTCGAATTCACTTCCTAATTATGCATGCAGAATGCATAGGAGTATCTATGGTCTAAAACAGTCAGCTCGACAATGGTACAAAAAGAAGGATCAAGCCTTGAAATCATTGGGATTCAAGCCACTGATGGCTAATTCTAATGTGTATGCGAGAATCATAGATGGGACGATTATCATTGTGGCTGTGTATGTGGATGTCACTCTGATACTCTGCAAGAGTGAGAGGCTGATTGCCGAAGTGAAGACAAACATTTTGAAATATTTTGAGATCGTGGATCTGGGAGAGGCTAGGTATTACCTTGGCTTACAAATTGAAAGGGACTATGAGGGAGGTAAGCTGTACCTTCATCAGTCCAAATACACCCAGAAAATCCTAGAGGATTTTGGGATGCTGAATTGCAAAGGAGTGAATACTCCAATGCTCACAGGGACAGTGCTGAAGAATAAAAATTGTTCGAGGACTGAGGCAGAGAGAGAATTGATGTAGCTCACACCTTACAGGAAGCTAATAGGATTGTTGATGTACCTTGCAGACAATACACGCCCTGACATTGCCTATGCAGTGTTCAGGATGAGCCAATTCTGCATGAATCCTAGCTCGACACATTGGAAGATTGCAAAACGAATTTTGCAATATCTTCAATTAACAAAGGATTATGGTTTGTGTTATTGTCATGATGCAGGTTTTCAGATGATTTCCTACAGTGATGCTAGCTGGGCATCTCTCAAGGATGACTGTAAAAGTGTCTTAGGAGGATGCACCATTTCAAGAAGCAGACCATTGTGGCCTAGTCATCCTATGAAGCAGAGTATGTTGCAGCAACAAAGATGGCCAACGAGATAATTTGGCTCAGATAGTTTCTAGACGAATTGGATGAAACAAAATACGAACCTCTAGTTTTGCAGATGGACAACACATCTGCAATACATCTGACGAAAGACCTTGTGTTTCACTCAAGGACGAAACACATTGTGATCAAGTACCACTTGATCAGGGACCTAATTGGCAAGAAGATGTTGCAGACCACCTTCATTGGAACGAAAGACATGGTTGTTGACATTTTCACAAAGGCCCTGGACAAAGGTCTATTCAAGAGACAGAGGAGCAACCTTGGAGTCATCAAGCTATCATGCTTTGAGAGAGAGCTGAAGAAACATTTTGTTTCTAATGCCAAAGCTTTGCTAGCTTTCAATTTGAACCTTTGACAAAAGACGACATGACACGACACAAAATTAGTCGTGCCCCACGAATAGCCAACAAAAAAATGGGATGCAGATATCTGATATGATATCATGACATCATCTACAGTGTTTTAGATCGTGGCTAATCTTCCACTCTTGTAATTCGCAAATTAGTTGTAGATTCTTAGTCTTTCTAATCTGTAAGTTACAAGAATGCGACACAAAAATTGTTCGCAAACTATATACTTTCTGATTGATGTACATTATAGTAAGTTTGAAGTCTAATGCTAGTAAGCAAGACAATTGTCAAAAGACGAAATATACAGAATACTAATCCGCCTACGCGCGAGATAATTCTGTAATAGGATCTGTAGATCCACAAGTCCGCTAGTAAGCAAGGCTCAAATTCATGAGAAAACAATATTTTTCTCACACCAACGCACTGCGTGGATCTGCATGCAGTGCTTGAAGAATCAGAAAAATCAATAGATGATTTTGTAGATGTTGTGCACATTATTAATCTAGATGATTGTATGATCTCGAATTTATTTTTGTTTGATATTATTTGTGTGTCTGATTCGCTTGTTCATTTTAATTCCACATCTTGGTTTGATCTTTGTTGAATGCTACATTATTCTGTTAACATAGATCAATTGTGTCTGACTACTCTCTGAAGGATTGTAGGAGTGATACAGCCGGCAGTGACCAGCGATCACATCTGAAATTCAGACAAACGGATCTTGTTCGCGAATCCTTTCACTTCGTGATTCGCTTCGTTTTACGATCACTTGGCTACAAGGGTAGATCAATTACAAAGATCACCTAGGCTTCATTTCGTTTTGTCATGTTTCTTAACGTCTCGTCTCGTCTCGTTCTAGATCTTGATTGATCTTGTTGCAAATTAATTTGCTTTGTTTCGTTATGTTTCGCGATCTATGCTTCCAGCATGAATCAATGTCAATGCAAGTTTTGCTTCGCTTCGCTTCGTTTCATTTCGTTTTCTTCTAGAATTCTTCTCATTGCGTTATAGAGCCTAATTGATCCAACTCGAACATAAATAATTCGAGTGTCGCAAAAAGTTTTGCGAATCGTTCGTGATTTAATTCTGTCAGTTTGTGACCAGAGTTGTTTTTGGCTAGAATTTTGCATTTTCAGAGTGCATTTCGTGTCATCAGATACATGTGATCTTTTCACGAGTGGGAATGCAACAAAATGTGTTTTGATATCCTAAGGCTTTGTGATTGCACCTAAATCAAGTGTAGATTGATAATCAAGATCAAGCACTCAATTCTATGACAAGAGCATCAAATCTATATGCATAAAACTATCATTCAAGTACTATCACGCGTTTGAAGACTCATGCATGAAAAAAACTCATTCAAGTACTTTCACACATGTGGAGACTCATGCATGAAAAAAAAACTAAGTACCAAAACACCGACCTCTCGAGTAGAGAGAGAAAGCAATATTGACTAGAAACTCCAAATCTCTTATTGATCTCAAAAAACTTAGTACAAAATGAATAGATTCATCCTACTATTAGAAACTCGAGGCAGTCCATGCTCAATTCCTATTGGACCCCTTTTCTAGCACCTCTTAGTTCCTATTGGATGAGTGATCAACATCCTCTTGATTTGATTCGTTCTAGTGAAATTCTTACTTATGATTGGACCCTTGACCTCATGCCAACACTTTGACTTGGGCCACTCATCAAATCTAATCTTGACACTTGTAGTGAGCCTAACTAGCTTGAGCTACATCATAATTGACTTTTGGCCTAATGATGGAAATACATGTGTACTTGACTATTTTGCCTCTAAAGCCAAAAATGGCCCAATCAACTTTCTACATATAGATGCTTGATGGAAAAACTTGATCAGACCCCTAAATTCAACATAGATATCCTTTTGTATCTTTCACATTAGGTAATAATCCTTGAATTCGATTGAAATATACTTTCCACCATTGTTTGATCTGTCGTAAAATAGGTGGGATAGCAGCGAAAGTAGATCAACAGACGGTTGTAGATCAAAAGTGCAACAATTACTAGCAATAATCAAGATGAATAAACAGTAGTAATGTTCAATAGAATGAACCAGTAGTGTGGGAAATATGTAATCGTGATAAAAATTAGAAGGTGAGTACATGGGCGTGAAGCTTAGCACAATTTAGTAAGGCGTAGATATTTTAGAGCTTCCGTCTTTTATAGATAACTAATTGAAAAGATATTTATTTACAAGATATTTTCAAGTCTTTCCAGGTCAATGCTTTTCTACTACTTAAAGAATTACTGTCGCCTTGTAGTTGGTAACCGCTTTTTAAGTATCAAAGATTATGTACAAGTAGGTGAACTGCCATAAAGTCTTGGATCGACTTTTTCTTGATGATGAAGTTCAATTTGTCAGTGTCGTCAGATTTGTCGGCTTGGTCAGATTTGTTGGCTTGGCCCAATTTATCATTGTCGGTGTCGATGGTTTTTCAGGATGCTCTTTACTGAATGGATTTGGTCCCGAGCATAGAAATCCACCACTCCCCCTTGATGTGGATCCTGAAAAACTTTGGTCTTTAGATTTAACATGTCATTAAATCAGAGATGGTGCTCTTTTGATAGAGCTTTCGTGAAGTAATCTGCTACCATAAGATCTGTCCTGCAATAAACCAATGACACTTCGTTGCCTTGCACTTTTTCTCTAAGGTAGTGATACCTGATTTCGATATGTTTGCTTCAAGAGTGAAATATCGGATTTAGAGATAGTGCAATTGTGCTTTGATTGTCACAATAGATTGTCGTTGGATATGGTTGAGCAAGGTCGATATCTGCAAGTAGGTTTCTTAGCCAAATTGCCTCCTTGGTAGCATATGTGACAACTATGTAGTCTGATTCGGTCGATGATAATGCTACTAAGGTCTGTTTTTGGCTATTCCATGAGATCGGGCCTCGATTGAATAAGAATACAAATCTAGAAGTTGATCTTCTAGTGTCGATATCTCCTTCCCAATCCACATCTGTGTGTCCTTCGAGAATATTGGTAGGTTGGCTGCCTGCATAACAGATGCTAAGATGTTTTGTTGCTTGGACATACTTCCTGGCCTTTATGAGTGCTTTCCAATGGGTTGAACCTGGATTTGATAGGAACTGGCTAAGTGAATTGATCGAGTATGCAAGGTCTGGTCGAGTGTAGAGCATTGTAGGTATGCCATCTGACCTGCACCCGTATATATCTCAAATCTCTTCTGCCAATTTAGTGTGATACTGGTTTTATCATTCTCAATTAGCCATTTATATCTAGCAAACCGTTTATTCATATACTAGCAAGCGATCAACTCCTTATGAGCAAAATTCCCACAGGCAGACAAGATTACTATGGTGAATGGAACCAAATGCGGCAACTTTTGCCCTTGAGTGGCACCTTGTAGCTTCTTTCCAACAACCTTGGTTTCGTCATGAAGATTTCCTTCGTGTGTTGATCCGAAACCTCCAACTTCCAACTGTTTCCTAAATTTCTCAGTTGCAACGCGAAGGGCGTTGCAGCATCTCTGTTGTCTTCAGTGTTGCCATACACAGTTTTCGTCTTTTTTTTTTCTTTTGTACCAAAAAATGTTCGAAAGGACGAAAACTGCCACTTGAGAGCCAATCACATTAGCAACTAGTGCAATATGGGATTGCTTTTTAGTTGATCTTGAACCTTTATAAATCCTAACTTTAGTCTGATCTACACCAATCTCCAATGTCTGTAGTGGATTTGTGAAGGTGAAGCAAGAGCTGGATGACCCGTAGAAAAACGATGTAGTGTAGGAACAATTTTGCACACACAAGTCCATGCAATTAGCTATAATGAGAGAATTTGTCACGAAAATTATTCTCAACAGATAGCTCCACCTTGTGGTTTGTTGCGATGGTGTGATTGCATGTCAGCTCTCCAGCTCTGAGATAGCAGCCTTGTGATGGAGACGAAGCATTGGTAGGTAGCAGTTGAGCCACTGTAGAATCCGTAAGGACCACAAGTGCCAAGAAGGTGACACTGCTGATCGGAGGGAAAAAAGTCATGGTCTACGTTCAAAGTGCCCTGATGAAGGCAAATCCGAAAATTTTCATCAGATTAAACTTCACAAAACTTGAAAAGTTGGACGAGAACTTCTTGGTTTGGATCAGCAAATTCCTGAAATCGAAATGTTACATGACCAGAAAATCGCTACTTGTTGAAGACCTGAAAAGTGATCCTATATGGTTGAAGTTATAGTCACTTGGGAGGCATTCTGGCAGCCTCCTTGCTTGAAAGGAATCTGTGTCAATTTTCCCATAAGATTCCCAGATCCAATAGGGTAGAGAAGGGATTGGGAGAGCGTACATAACAAGTGAACCCACATGGCTCTATTACTCATTGGCACTATCATCAGTGAGTAACATCCTTTCGAAAGGGGTTTCCATCAGATATGTTGCATGTCGATGCTTTCATTAAGCTGGTTGGTAGATTGCCCAATTTTTGGAGTCTTGTGATCATATTATTATAGCTCCCGTCCATCGCCATCACTCAGCACCAAGCTGCCATGGACAAGAAAAGTTCACAACATAATCAAACATGTCGACCGTGCATGCACCTACATCGGGGCCGCCTACCACTTCGATCTGCAGGTAGTAACAATCATCTTATGGTCATGTCTTCCAAGAAGAGAGAGAGAGAGAGAGAGAGAGAGAGAGAGAGAGAGAGAGAGAGAGAGAGAGAGAGAGAGAGAGAGAGAGAGAGAGAGAGAGAGAGAGAGAGAGAGAGAGAGATGCATCTACTAAAAGTGAAAGATAAAACCGCCCCACTTCCAATTTAGCTTTTAGAAATCTATCCATTCTTTTTTGCTTTTCTTTATGTCTCATGCATTGTTTGTACGAATTATTACTTATGGCTCATGCAAAATACAATAGCTTTAACTTTTGCTTATGCATCATGCAATGTTTTGCATGACTTCATGCTAATTTTTAAATGACAATATGTTATTTAGCCCTTAGCTAATGTTTCAACCTAAAAAATTAAGACTACCACCGCATGATATTCTTTAAGGTTGACTTTTTTTCAAACTCCATTGACCAACTCAACACATAATATTGCCTTTGCAAGGCAAGGCCAAAAAGTTGAAAAAAATTGGAAGAAAAAAAATCTAAAAAAAAGAGTTGAAAATTGTTTTTCCAAAATATAAAAAACCGTGAAAAAAAACATTCTCACATGTCATATGTCATTACGCAGGGGAAGGCCCTCCCCGGCCCCAAAATGAGATTGGACTCAAGGGGTGTTGAGAAGAATGTGAACATTGATGGACTAAAAGGGTTTTGTGCATTATGATTGATCCACCCGTGATTAGAGTTTTGACCAACTCAAGCTCACGAGGTGTGTTTGATGGGTACTTGTCTTTCAATTTATCTCATAAAACTAATGATATGTTGATTGGAAGGCTATATAGATATAGCATGAGTGTTGTGGAATTATGCAGAGAGAGAACTTCCTGTTTTTATTAATAAAAGATGGGAAAACCCATCAGAGTACAAAGGAATGCATGTAAAAAGCGTAAAGACCATAAGGCGAATTGAGATATTGTACAAGTATAACAAAGCAACAATCTCGCAGAGTATCTACATAAAGCCTACTGCTTGGTGTAAGTCGCTAGTTAAGACAGTTGGAAGTTTAGGTAATGCAGGAAGCTGTGAAGCAGCCGTTCCTGCAACTATGGCATGTCGAAGTATTGCAAGTGCCTGAGTGCGTTGTAAAGTCATCGAAACTCGTTGACGATAATAAGCCGTAATGATAGATAAAAGTGGGCACCACGACCTTGGAGTTTCGCTGCAAAACCTACACAGGATGATAAAAAATTATCGAATTTCTTATGCAGGCACCCATATGTTTTTTTACATTCAATATCAAAAGATAAGCTTCACAAGTTAGGGTTTCTCTGAGATTAGGGTTTG
This sequence comes from Diphasiastrum complanatum, assembly GCA_029204225.1. Taxonomy (NCBI): domain Eukaryota; kingdom Viridiplantae; phylum Streptophyta; class Lycopodiopsida; order Lycopodiales; family Lycopodiaceae; genus Diphasiastrum; species Diphasiastrum complanatum. The sequence continues at coordinate 461 of MU836537.1, read as the reverse complement.
GCGGAGGACAGATATAGAGGAGAGAGAGAGAGAATGTAAGGGATGGTGGTGAGAGACGTTGTCCCGTATACATTAGGGCGGGCAAACATGTTGCTCTTTGCATGATCAGCGAGCGAACCTTTGTTATATTTCTGCGTGGAAAAGTATCTCCATCCGCTTGTTCTCAACGATCTACGAAGATCAATGGTTTCCTAGGTGAGCTTTTGCTGTCTTGCAGTAGCGCTTTCCACGCTCTTCTCACATCATATCAGATCAGCGGAAGATAGAGAGCTGGCTCTATTCTCTGTCTCCACAGCTGAAAATTGTTTGTTCTTTTCATTCATTACTTGCAATCCTCTGAGTGACCTGTAGATCGATTGCTTCTGTTTCAAAGCGACTAAATTAGTGTTTTGCAATGAAATAGTTGCTTGGTTCTATGTTGGAATATTTTCTGCAGATCGTTGCTCTAAATTTTGAGATTG
>MU836536.1:0-27446 GCA_029204225.1 Diphasiastrum complanatum | reverse complement strand
TGCCAGTGCATCCCACTCTCCCCATTCCACGTCTATAGGTGCCTACAGTTCCTCCAGCTCCTCAGAGGGGTATGTGCGTCGCACAGCTCCTCCAGTGCCACCGATGCCATTTAGGCCTGCAGCCCCTCCATCGCCGTCCCACTTCTGCAGCACCAGGTCTCCCATGGCAGGACACCCAGCTGTGCCCAGGTTTTCTCTTGCAGCGCCCACATCCACAGTGGCTCCTCCAGTGGCAGCACCCACGTCACATCCTCCTCCTTTGGCAGCACCCAGGATGTACCAGTACCGGCCACCACAGCGCCCCTTTCAGTAACATATCGCCATTGTACTCGCCTCCTGCACAGCCAGTTCCTCCACCTGCAGCAGCCCCACGGGGCACACACTCCACGAGCTCATCCTCCCTCGCTCAGTTGCACAGGGAGTTCCCTCTTTTGCTTTCCCTATCCCAGCCGGCCTAGCTTGGGCCCAGCCTAGCCAGCCAGGTGATTCGCATGGGGGTGACGAGGCATTGACAGCTCCTCTTGTCCGCAAGAGACCAGGAGCGCCCAAGGGTGCAACCGAACAAGAAAGGCAAGGCACAGAAACTGCCAGGGAGGAGAGGACGACCACGCAGGGCTCCAGGTACTGGTAGAGGTGCAGTATCATAGCCAGTTGGAGCAGGTGTTGTTGGTTTTGGCCTGCTTGGGGGCTGGATGCGGAGGCTGATTGGGAGGATGAGGATGACGAGTCTTCCCCCCTCGGATACACAGCCCATGCCAGTTCCAGACAGGCAGAGATATCGGCTGCGAGAGGTCAGCTCGGGGCCTTGAGTTGTCTCCAGAGCATTCGTCTGTGTCAGAGCCAAGAGCATTGATTGTGGCTCTGTTGTTTTAGTTTCAGTAGTTTGTCTCTAGCAGACGGTCTACAATTGTAACTCAGATGATTTTTCACATTATATACAGTGTTTGGCCTACATTATTTTGCTGCACATTGTGCGTATGTCGCTCTGTACATGTGATGCTTTATTTTATGTTGAAGAATTCTATGTGCGTGTGTGAATCCTATTTTCATTTAATTTCGTTTGAAGTGAATGCTAGCTTCACATATATGCACCTACATCATGAGCACAGCAATCACCCCTACACCCCAAACGACATTTCATAAACACATGTAATACATCTGCATTTAAAAAAATTAACAGACATTGCATCTTACATGACCTGGCTCGCGTTGCACAAAAAACAACTATGTATATATTCAACCGTTGTATCAGGATAACATCACATATACTGTCATTTTTTTAAGCAGCCATCTAGTTAGTTGCTGCACCATAAACTGCCGAAAACTACATAGCAACAGTCCGCCACATACGGGTGGACCTCATCTATTCTAAACATCCCTCACTGATCCTCCACCGACTCCTCGCCCTCGTCTGGTGCATTGTTTTGTCGCTCTTGCTCTGCCTCCCGGTTAGCCCGAGCTGCCTCCTGGTTAGCCCGACGTCTGGCCGCCCTTTCCCTGACCATGATGAAGCTGCCGTCGTGTGAAATTCATTCCGATCTGCTCATCCAGATCCAGCTCAACAGCGGGGACAGGATCCACAGCGGGGGCGGGTGCTCCGGTTCCGGATTTCTCTGTCGAATCTGTCGCAGCATCTCTCGGATATCTGCCTCTGCTTCCGATGCCTCTCGTTGTGCCTTCGGATATCTTCCTCTAAGCTTTCTCCTGGCTTCGCCCTCGGGCTTCGGTGGTATGCGCTCAGCCATCTCGATCGACCTTCTCCTCACAGCACCCTGATCCTTGAACACCCTCTCACAGCACCCTGGCTCTCAAACAGCCTCTCACAGCCTGTCACCAGCTCTCGCTTGCTCTCTCACTGTCTATCACTAGCCCTCTCACAGCCTCTGAAAAGCCGACCACAATGGCATTGTGAGTGCCTATTTATCTCCACAGCCTGATCGGCCATGTGGATTCCATCATCCCTCCATGTGCCTTCCGTACTCTGCCCCCATGTGATGCTCCCCCCTGTGTTGGTCTCCCATTGGGCCCATGGTCTGCTCACCCACAATGCCCATGTGCCTCTGTACTTGCCCCCATGTGATGCTACCCCCCTGTGTTGGTCTCCCATTGGCCCCCTCGGTCCTGCTCACTTGCAGTGCCCATGTGCCATTGCAACAGTCCCCTGCATCATGTACTGTACCCTCTTTTTTTACACCCAGAACCCCCTTTTTTTACTTTTTTTTGTCCTTTTTTGGTAGTTAATATGCAAAAAAAAAATTACTAAAAATATATTAAAAAATAAAAAAAAATATTAAAAATGGTACCGCCCTGGTACCGCGGATCCCAGGGCGGTACCGTACCGGCGGTACCACTGATATGGTACCGGCGGTACCATACCAGCGGTACCAGAGGGTACTATAATATATATATATATATATATATATATATATATATATATATATATATATCATAGGTCCCGCGGTACCATGATGGTACCGCGGTACCACAATATAATAATATTTTTTTATTATTTAATATTTGTAAAATTTTTTTTTACCTAAACCTACCCGCCCCCCTGGCATTTCAGCTCAAATTTTTTTGCGCCCTCCTCCGCCCTGCCATCGCTGTTGTTTTTGCCTACCTGCCTTCTGATTCCTTGCGTCGCCCTTCGCCCACGCAACGCCTTGCTTGCATCTGACTTGCTTCGCCCTGCCTTCGCCCATTTTCAGCGTCTCTCCAACAGTGAACCCTGTTGTTTTTTTTCCAGCAATCCATCCCTCATTTCATCTGCAATGGTGCAATCCAACCTTTCCGGTCTGTGGGACGAGGTAGAGATTGTCAGGCGGGTTGCCGACAAGGCCAACAAGACCGGTCAGAAGATTGTGCGCTGTCGATACTGTCTCGTCGAGTTTGCTGCATCCCTCACTCGCCTTAAAGGCCATCTGCTCGGTGCATGCGCCAAAAATGGTGCCACCTTGAATGCTGCCCCTAGTGGCAGCATGACCGTCCCCGACAGGCAGCGACTACTGGACACCTACGGGCCGCGGCTCGTGGCAGGGGAGAACACCATTTCGGAGGGCATTCTTCGATTTTGCACCGCTCCTTATGTGGCTGACCCAGAGTTGCTGCTTGCTTGGCTGGCATGCACGAGGAGAGGGAGTGCATCGTCCTCCGGTCCCTTTGCCCCTCAGACAGTTCTGCCTCACGCACCCCCATCTGCTCAGATTCCAGTGGATCCCGTCCCATCGCGTCCGCCAGTTGCTACTGCGGTTCCACCATCACCCACTGTTGCTCGCACTCCACCAGTCTACGACTTTCTCATGGACTCTCCACCACCCGAGCAGGCCCAGGATGGTACTGGCGGGGCCTTCGAGGATGTGGAAGAGATCCCTTCTTCCTTCCCTTCCCATCCGGATGACCTCCTCAGCCAGCAGGTTTCGTACCCCATGCCAGATGTTGCCCCTCCACCAGTGCACCCCACCTATGCTGCTGCAACCATCCCTGCCAGTGCATCCCACTCTCCCCATTCCACGTCTACAGCCGATGCATCCACCAGTACCCAGCCTGTCGCGTCATCGTCCATTCCTGTCACGGTTGGTGCACCGTGCTAGAGGTCCACCACCCGTCGCCCACCAGGGAGAGCCCTTGGCAGCAGACCATTTGCTGTGCGCATCAGCCGCACATGGATAGAGAGGCCACACAGGCCGTGGCCAGTCTGATTTACGAGCTGAACCTGCCCTTTGCCATCACCGACTCTGAGCCCTTCAGAAGGGCCTTCCGCCTTGCACAGTCTGTTAGCCCTAGCTGGAGAGTCCCTAGTTCAGAGGTTGTCCGCACACACATGCTGAGGGATAGGGTCGAGTCCTTGTCTAGAGAGATGGAGCCTCTACGTCGGCACTGGGCCACTTACGGTTGCAGCATCATGTCCGATGGCTGGACTGATGTCAGGAGGAGGCCGATCCTCAACATACTGGTCTCCAGCTGCATGGGCACACAATTTTTGAGGGCAGTGGATTGTAGCAGGGGGGGGAGAGTCATATCTGCAGAGTTCATGTTTGATGTCATCAGGTCTTCCATCCTAGCCATAGGGCCACAACATGTCGTCACGGTGGTGACGGACAATGCCACGAGCTGCATTCAGATAGGTGTACTGCTAGAGGCCGAGTTCCCTCATATTGTTCATACCCCCTGTGCAGCCCACGACATAGACCTTCTGATGGGGGACATTGGAGCACTTCCCTGGGTTAGAGCCATCGTCCAGGAGGCCCTCTTCTTGGTGACTTTTGTCACCAGAAAGAGGCGTGTTCTTGCCATGTTCCGGGTGTTCAGCCATCTGGACCTCCGTAAGCCAGCCCCCACGCGCTTTGCATTCGATTTGGTGGTCATCGACCGTTTGATCAGGTGCAGGGCCCAGCTTCTACAGATGGTTGCCAGTGATCTTTGGGGTGCCAGTACATTCCGCACACTGAGGATGGGGAGCACTTTTCTTCCACGGTGAGGGGAGACCAGTTCTGGAGGGATGCACAGACATTGTCAGGACTGCTTCGACCAGTCTACATTGTGCTCCGCATGGCTGACAGTGAGGGGTCGACACTTGGACTGGTGTATGAGCTCATGGACCAGATTGGACAGTTCCTGCAGCTGCCCATCTTGCAGCCAGAGAGGTAAGCGGTACAGTGTTGCAATTGACCTTTATCTTTTCAGTACTTGCTAGTTTGTTTTTCTGTCAATGTTAAGCTTTTTCGTAATGCCCTAAACCACATGCCGCTCACTTGCAGGATGACAGAGCTGAAGTTCATATGGGAGACGCGGTGGAACTACTTCCACAGGAGTATCCACAGTGTTGCACACATGCTACATCCCCTCTTCCTCTCTCCGACACAGATCGCAGACAGAGAGCTCGAGGCCGATTGGCTTCAGTACATTCACAGGGTGGGTCCACACATAGGTTTGGATCCTATCAGGCTCATGGAGGAGCTCGCTGCATTTCGTTTTGGCATGGGCACATTCGGCCACCCCGGCTGCCCAGGACCCAGAGAGGAGGCAGCTACCCAGTACCTGGTGGACCATGTTCGGTAGCACATACCCATCTATACAGCGTCTTGCACTGCGTGTCCTTTCTCAGGTATGCATCTCATTTTATCCTCCATTTTTTGTGTTTCGTTGAAGTTTCACCTCTGCCACAATGTGCTGAAGTATTTCAATGCACGCATTACAGGACTGTGCTGCCTCCGTGTGTGAGCGAAATTGGAGCACATGGGCACTGATTCACACGAGGAGAAGGAACCGCTTGTTAGTGAGTCAGTTGGAGCGGTTGGTGTTCTGTAGCACCAACGCACGTCTCGCCAGGAGGCTTCTGACCATGACGAGCGCATTGCAGGTGATAAGCTAACCTTTCATAGCATGTTGGTTGACTCCTGGTATGTTGGTTTCATTTCTTGATAGAGTTGTTTCTCTGACATGCCAATTTTAAACCTTGCCGACGAAGATATCCGATTTGGAGCGCCAGGTTGACTTGCCTACGGACAGCACCCATCCCATGCCTGCAGATGACCTGGGCACACAGTTGATGGCAGAGAGAGAGAGGGAGCTTGCCGAGATGAGAGAGAGAGAGCTTGGGCTTGAGCAGAGAGAGCCCCCATTGTATGAGGCAGATGAGCCAGTGTCAGAGGATGAGCATGATGAGGATGAGCCCATTCAGGTTGTGTTTGCCAGACCAGAGAGGGATGAGGCAGATTATACAGGTGCAGGGCACACGCCACGGGCAGGGGTCACAGGTGCATCACGTGGCAGAGGTGGGACACATGGCACATGTTATACCGGCAGACAGGCAGGGCACACAGGGGGGGGCAGTGGCATACCTACCTATGTCGACATGATGGAGGAGGCTCTTGATAGAGGACAGAGTGGTTTAGATGCCGGTCCCGCAGATGTTTGGATGCGTGCAGCACAGAGTCATGGCCGTTACTACGACAGCACACCAGAGGAGGCACCTGATGACTTTCATTGCACAGATTGGGAGGCCATGCAGGGTCTACAGGGTGCACATGATGAGGCACAGGATGAGGCTTGGGTTGATTCAGGGGTTGGTGCACAGGATGATTTAGAGGTTGGTGCAAAGGATGATTTAGAGGCTGGTGCACAGGATGAGTCCCAGAGCCCAGAGCATTTGTATTCGGATGCCCAGCTGGCCGACTTGGTTGCCACATTGGATTTAGAGGCCCAGCAGATGCCGAGTGTCAGGGCGCCCCCATCATCTCTTGCCAGCATGCCACACACAGAGTCCCAGCCAGAGCAGCCGCATGAGGTGCCTACAGTTCCTCCAGCTCCTCAGAGGGTGTATGTGCGTCGCACAGCTCCTCCAGTGCCACCGATGCCATTTAGGCCTGCAGCCCCTCCATCGCTGTCCACTTCTGCAGCACCAGGTCTCCATGGCAGGCCACCATCTATGCCCAGGTTTTCTCTTGCAGCGCCCACATCCACAGTGGCTCCTCCAGTGGCAGCACCACGTCACATCCTCCTCCTTTGGCAGCACCCAGGATGTACCAGTACCGGCCACCACAGCGCCCCTTTCAGTACATATCGCCACTGTACTCGCCTCCTGCACAGCCAGTTCCTCCACCTGCAGCAGCCCCACGGGCACACACTCCACGAGCTCATCCTCCTCGCTCAGTTGCACAGGGAGTTCCCTCTTTTGCTTCCCTATCCCAGCCGGCCTCAGCTTGGGCCCAGCCTAGCCAGCCAGGTGATTCGCATGGGGGTGACGAGGCATTGACAGCTCCTCTTGTCCGCAAGAGACCAGGCAGGCCCAAGGGTGCACCGAACAAGAAAGGCAAGGCACAGAAACTGCCAGGGAGGAGAGGACGACCACGCAGGGCTCCAGGTACAGGTAGAGGTGCAGTATCACAGCCAGTTGGAGCAGGTGTTGTTGGTTTGGCCTGCTTGGGGGCTGATGCGGAGGCTGATTGGGAGGATGAGGATGACGAGTCTTCCCCCTCGGATACACAGCCCATGCCAGTTCCAGACAGGCAGAGATATCGGCTGCGAGAGTCAGCTCGGGGCCCTGAGTTGTCTCCAGAGCATTCGTCTGAGTCAGAGCCAGAGCATTGATTGTGGCTCTGTTGTTTTAGTTTCAGTAGTTACTCAGATGATTTTTCACATTATATACAGTGTTTGGCCTACATTATTTGCTGCACATTGTGCGTATGTCGCTCTGTACATGTGATGCTTTATTTTATGTCGAAGAATTCTATGTGCGTGTGTGAATCCTATTTTCATTTAATTTTGTTTGAAGTGAATGCTAGCTTCACATATATGCACCTACATCATGAGCACAGCAATCACCCCTACACCCCAAACGACATTTCATAAACACATGTAATACATCTGCATTTAAAAAAATTACAGACATTGCATCTTACATGACCAGGCTTGCGTTGCACAAAAAACAACTATGTATATATTCAACCGTTGTATCAGGATAACATCACATATATTGTCATTTTTTTAAGCAGCCATCTAGTTATTTGCTGCACCATAAACTGCCGAAAACTACATAGCAACAGTTCGCCACATACGGCTGGACCTCATCTATTCTAAACATCCCTCACTGATCGTCCACCGACTCCTCGCCCTCGTCTGGTGCATTGTTTTGTTGCTCTTGCTCTGCCTCCAGGTTAGCCCGAGCTGCCTCTTGGTTATCCCGACATCTGGCCGCCCTTTCCCTGACCATGATGAGCTACCGTCGTGTGAAATTCATTCCGATCTGCTCATCCAGATCCAGCTCGACAGCGGGGACATGACCCACAACGGGGACGGGTGGCTCCGGTTCCGGATTTCTCTGTCGAGTTTGTCACAGCATCTCTCAGATATCTGCCTCTTGCTTCCGATGCCTCTCGTTGTGCCTTCGGATATCTTCCTCAAGCTTCCTCCTGGCTTCGCCCTCGGGCTTCGGTGGTATGCGCTCTGCCATCTCGATCGACCTTCTCCTCACAGCACCCTGGTCCTTGAACACCCTCTCACAGCACCCTGGCTCTCAAACAGCCTGTCACTGGCTCTCGCTTGCTCTCTCACTGTCTATCACTAGCTCTCTCATAGCCTCTGAAAATGCCGACCACAATGGCATTGTGAGTGCCTATTTATCCCCACAGCCTGATCGGCCATGTGGATCCCCATCATCCCTCCATGTGCCTCTGTACCTGCCCCCATGTGATGCTCCCCCCTGTGTTGGTCTCCCATTGGGCCCATGGTCTGCTCACCCACAATGCCCATGTGCCTCTGTACTTTGTACATGTGATGTACCCCCCTGTGTTGGTCTCCCATTGGCCCCTCGGTCTGCTCACTCGTAGTGCCCATGTGCCACTGCAACAGTCCCCTGCATCATGTACTGTACCCTCTTTTTTTATACCCTAAACCCCCTTTTTTTACTTTTTTTTGTCCTTTTTTTGGTAGTTAATATGCAAAAATTAAATATTAAAAATATCAAAAAATAAAAAAAAAAATTAAAAATGGTACCGCCCTGGTACCGCGGATCCTAGGGCGGTACCGTACCGGCGGTACCACTGATATGGTACCAGCGGTACCACGAGGTACTATGATATATATATATATATATATATATATATATATATATATGCACTTTTTCCTCTCTCTCTTGCAGTTAGAGGATCTGAAAATGTATTAAATATGACAAATAGCTCATACTGCTATAGACATGAAAATGCTTCTGAGTACATGAGAAGATACAAGTTAGGGCCACTTACACTTGAGTGACATGTTGTTGATTGTCACACTCAACAAAAAGCCATTCACATGGGCTCACATGATCATCTTCCCAAGAACTTAATGCATTATTGTGATCAACCAAGCTCCTCTTCAAGGAAAACAGTGAGTTTCCTACGCACACATGAAGCACATTTGATTAAAACCTACCTACAATATAAAGCGAGCTTATGCCACACTTAGCTTAAGCTAAAGCACAACTCTCACAGAACGAACTACTTCAAGGATTTATGCATTGGATTTATGCACCTATGTTGGGCTTAAGCCTGAAATACAACTTGAATTCAAGTTTTCAAACCTCTTCTGGGTGGCATTTCAACATAGTGAAAAACAACTTTCAAGACTTAAAATCATAACAGCTCAATCATTAAAGGCCTCTTTGAAGTATATTCAAGTATAAGTTTTACTAAAGCTTTACTAGAGAGCTCCTTCAATGTGTTATTAAAATCCAGACAAATAGTAGCTAATGAATTGAGTCCTAGTGTCATCTTACTCTCTGCCCAATGATGAAGCAAGCTTTGCTTTAAGAAGTTTATAAATTTTTGCATGAGCATGTGAGAAGCTCAAGCATTTCAAAGAATTCAATCAAACATCCAACCTTAATTGTATGTGCGGCGTTAGAAAGATGATGTTAATTTACATCTTGCCAGCTAGCGCTTGTGTGCCTGCAGCCGCGAGCTTCTTTTTTTTTTAATTTACGAAAACCCGAATCCAGGGTTTCAGTTTAAAAAAAGATGACGATTCAAAAAAAAAAAAACGGGATTCCAAAGTTCTTAAAAAATCATACCGTCCTCCAAGATGAATCAATCGGACCTATACACGGATTAAGGTGGCTCTAATACCAACTGTTACAATCCCGAAACCCTAAACCACCAGGTGTCGGTCATCAAAGAAACCGAACGCTCACGATCCACCCCACCGTAGGACCTGATCTGGGCCCACTCTCCATGCCCTGGCCCGTGACCTGTAACAAGCAAGGTCCGACCTCCAACCCTGACAGCGTCCCATACGACTGCCAAGGCCATCAACCATCTCCTACCTCAGGCTAGCACTCCTCCTGGCTGTGCACAAGCGCTCTCCATCCACCTCCTCCTAGGTAGATAGAATGAATGGATTAAGAGACCTCCTCTCCTTGTATAACCGAGTCTCCAAGCCTAGCACACATCTTGGAACATGACACGTGGCGACCATGCAGGTCCACGAGCCACTGGTCCAGTCAACGGGCCACTCATTGTTCGGTTTCAAGTTGGCTTTGGGACCCAAGGGAGATGGGTCCCTAACAAATAACTACATTGACACACGCATTTGCAACTCAGAAATTTCTCGTTCGGGGCTAGCTTGGAGGTACACACATTTGGCAGTCACAGGTGATAGAAGTGCATGGTGGTGCCATTTGGAAGACATTGGGCAGGATAGCGAACTAGCATTGAATGAACTATGTGTGGGAAACACGGAAGATGAAGAACGAGTGTCAGTGATCACACTTTGGAGACTCATGGCGAATGGTAAGTGTCATGATTTGTGGTTTTTGCAGTTGGTAAGTCATTTCAAATCAAGTCATTGTAGTTGTGAAGCAGTGTATTAGGTTTTCCATCGATGAGATACACTTCAACTGTCAGTTTGGACAAGTCCAGTCAATTTGTCGTATCAATATTGCATCAGGGATGCAGATTCCAGTGATGGCAAGGTACAGATCACTTGGTTTGGGCCATGGAAGATCTAGGTTCACTTGGAGGGATATTAGCATGCACAATATGTGAGAGATTTGATGGTGGCTTTGGAGTTCGCATCTCAGTGTATTCTCAGGGAATGGTTCGGAATCATTCACAGAAGTAGCTTTGAAGCTAGCTTAGGAAAATACAGGTGGGGCACTACAGGGTGGATGCTCAGATCTACTTCAGATTGCAATTGAGTCTTTGGTTGGGACAGGACTTACAGGGGCGATTCATGACAAATGGGCAAGGCATGAATCTTTGAGAGCCAGATCTACGACGGAGAGCTGATGGAGATCGCACAGTTGGGTGTGATGAGGGCAAACACTTTGGTGAGTGGTTTGCTAGAGATCTGTTGGAGGGAATACTGATGGCAAGGACTTCATGGTGTGTTCACTTGGGAGTACAAGATGGGCCAACCATTGGCATTGGCATTGATGGGGAGGCATCTACCATCATAGGCGTGGATAAGCTATCTCTAGCTTTTATGCATTTGGCTATATTTGCAGGAGTCTAGGCTTGGCACAGGTGCTGGAACTTGATTGATTCAGATTCACAGGTGGTGAGATCAAGGAGAAGCCTAGAGGAAGTCACTCGGAGCCCTATACCTCAGTTTGATCAGTTTGAGAGACATTGGGCTCAAGATCCCATGAGCGGTGAACTAGGGATGAGCTTGCACTAGCATGATGTTAGGTGGCACATAGCCAGGGACAGCCGGTAGATGCTAGGAGCCAGGAGAGGCAGGTGATGCTTTGATGATCAGCTTGGATAGCAGGATGGTGACTAGGATCGGAGACATCAGGTGAGCTCAGTGAGCAGATGATGAGATGCTCAGGTATGATACGTCATTGGATGTATAGGCGATCTTCTGGAGGTAGGTGGCATGGATTGTGTCACGGGGGAGGTGGTACAGATCCTGTGGGCATGGAGTGCATTATGGTGTGATGTGGACCTAGCATGCCTGTTACGAGCACGTAACCAATGCCGAACCCTAGAGAACACAGGAGGTCAGATACCACAGTCAGGGTCGTGTCCAACGTACATGACCAACAGAGCAAGACAATGTGAGTAGTGTGCCCCGACATGGTCCATAGCCATGGCGGGCCTAACACAGCCTAGGGACCCTGTCAGCAAGATAGGGCCCCACATTGGGTCCCGACGTGCAGTCGGCCACGACAGAGCCACGTGGTTGACACTTGGCGGTATGCATGCTATCAGGTCTCACAATAGGCTAGGAGGGGCTTGCTCCATATTAGGGAGTAGGCAAGGTTGTGTGGATCAGTTAATGTTTGCCCTACTGTGGTGTTAGGATCTCTTACACTGGTATCAGAGCCATCTCCTTATTTGGGGAGTTTAGTATCAACAGTGGAGAAAGTAGAGAGAGTGCACAAAATCTCTTCAACTTTTCAGAAATTAGTAAAGCAGGGCCAGCCCTGTAGGAACAGCTTCCTACTGACCAAAAGTTTGTAGAAAAGTTTGCTTTTTAGATAGAAATTAGCCCGAATTTCTAGAGCAGGTCCAGCGCTGCAAAATCAGTCTTAGCTGATTTTTGAGGAGAAAGGGTGGTGCTGATCCAGCGTTGATAGTACCCTTATATATCCTGATTTTCAGAATCACCTTTGGTCTCAAATCAGAAGAATTTGGAGCAATCAGGTCGCTGTCCAATCAGCGAGGGCAAGGAGCCACCCATAAATTATTTGTATTTTTTGGACTTTCCAACCCGTTTTTTAGAGCAGAAATTCCAGGGACAGGACTACCAATCTGACAGCGAGGATAGTTAGTTATGTAAATCTGATTTCCTTGTGATTTTGGACCTGAAATTCTGGTTTTTGGGAATAGCAAATCCACAGTTCAACCAGCGAGAGTGGAGGACCAATCAACTGGAAATTTGTTGCACCTTTGAACTGGCAACTCTGATTTTTGGAAGCAGTACATCCAAACTCCATCAGGGGGGGTTTTCCAAATATCATCTACCAATTTTCCAGATCACCTTCACTTGGTTGTATGCAGTGTGAGAAGACAGATTGGACGGCTGCAGAAGAACTGAGGGGGTTTCTTGCTTTTTCCTCTGGAAGTACAGTCCTAAGAAAGAGCTAGGTATTCTGCTTTCGTTTTTCCAGTTTAGTCAATCTTTTTTCTTATTCTTCAGTCAGAAGTTAAGGTATCTCTCTTTCACTTCTGAAAATGACCACTCCTTAGGGAGCTGATCAACCTGACGAACTTGAAACAGAAGCCTTGACTTTCAGTAAGGGGAAAGAACCCATGGAAGTTGAAGAACAGGAACAATTCGCCGAAGAACTCGATGAATTGGTTACCAAGGAGCAGTTTCTCCACTTGGTAACAGAGGTGGATGAACTGAAACGGGCCTTAGCTAATTTCAAGTCCAGTGTGGATGACTCATTCGCTGAACTCAAAGACTTGATTTTGAGTTCCGCGAAAGGAAGTCTTCCCTCCACTTCTTAGTTGTCCCCTTCTCCACTTCCATTAGTCTTGGCTGAGCCTATACGGTCTCACCCCAGTGTCTTTAAAGACTTAAAGCCTCCTACTTTTATGAGGGACGAGAAGGATAGAAATGCAGACATTCTACAAACCTTCCTCAGCAAATGGAAGAACATTCATGCTCTTAAACAGACCCCTGACCATTTGCAAGCTATTGAGGCCAGTCTTTCCCTAGGGCCCATGGCCTATAAGTGGTGCTTAAATCTCCAGGAGACTGGGCAGACTCCCCAGTCATGGAAGGCCTTCGAAGAAGCCTTCCTAAGAGAAATTTCTACCTGAAAATGAACTTGATAGAGCCTGAGAAGCTTGGGACAAAACAGTAATGAACAAATCCTTAATCCAATATATCTCGCAGTATCGAGAAGCAATTTTAAAAATAAAAAATATGGATGACTATCAAAAAGTCAGGGGATTTGTCCATGGTCTCAAAGATGAATATAAAGTAGAGGTCCAAAGAAACTCGCCTACTACCCTAGAGCAAGCTCTCAGATATGCTCAAATCTATGATGATTCAGTGGGTCGGAAGAAGGCGAGACAGCAGCCTCTTTCTGAGCAGCCTTCTCAAAAAGACTTTCAATTTAAAAAGAAATTTTTAAAACGAAAGAAAAAAGATAAAGTAAAAGGTGAAGCTCCTCAAAAATGCCCATCGCTCATAGAGAAAGAGGGGTCTATGCGTCTTTGCGTAGATTACAGAGCCCTAAATAAAGTCACAATTAAGAATAAGTATCCGATGCCTCAGGCAGACGAGTTGTTTGATCAACTCGACGGGGCTAAGTTTTTCAGTAAAATAGACCTCAGATCGGGATATCATCAAGTCCGTATAAAGTCGGAAGATGTCCCGAAAACAGCTTATAGGACTCGTCATGGTCATTATGAGTTTAAGGTGATGCCATTTGGGCTCACAAATGCTCCAGCTACCTTTATGACCTTGATGAACAATGTCCTCAGACCATACTTGGGTAAATTTGTAGTCGTATTTTTGGATGACATCCTCGTCTACAGTAAAATGAGGAAGGAGCGTCTAAAACACCTCAGAAAGGCGTTTCGAATGCTTAGAAAGCATAAGCTTTATGCTAAAGAATCCAAGTGTGAATTCTTTGTTGAAGAAGTAGCTTATTTGGGTCACATTATCTCGGCAGATGGGATTAAGATGGACCCCAGTAAGGTTAAAGCCATACTTAGTTGGCTGAGACCTCAGAATATTTAGAGCTTTAGATCTTTCTTGGCTTGGCAGGATATTACAGACGATTTGTCAAGGAATATGCTCAGATAGCAAATCCCATGACAAATCTTCTTAAGGGGAAGGGAAAAGAGTTCATTTGGGAGTCCGCACAGCAGGAGAGCTTTGATGCTCGCAAAACAGCCTTAGCTACAGCACCAGTTTTAAAAGTCGTCGACCCCAATCAGCCATTTGTGGTCGAAACAGATGCTAGCGACTTTGCAGTTGGTGCAGTACTAACTCAAGGTGGACGACCAGTTGCGTTCGAGAGTAAAAAACTCGAGCCAGCTCAGACTAGGTACAGTGCCTATGAAAAGGAACTCTTTTCTATAGTCCATGCCCTTAAGACTTGGAGGCATTATTTGTATGGTGCCAGCTTTGAGGTCTTGATAGAGAAAGTCTCAGATATCTTTGCAATCAACCTGAGCTTAGAGGTCGGAAAGCTCTTTGATGCAAGAGTTTGATATGTCTATCAGATATAGACGGGGAAAATTCAATACAGTAGCAGTGCCCTTAGTAGAATGCCTATGATAAACGAGCTGAGTTTTACTCAGATTCGTAATGAGTTACTCAAGTCCTTGAGAGGGAAGTGCTAGCATGATGCATTCTTCTCTACTATCTGGAACTCAGTCCAGAGCAAATAGTTACAGACTCCAGAACCAGTTCCCGAAGCAAACTAATTGGGAGGAGTATCTCTCGATATTAGAGTTTGCTTATAACAGTACCAAACATTCAGCTACGGGATACAGCCCATTTATGTTGATGTACGGTTTTCAGCCACGCTCACCCACAGCTGTAGGGTTTAAACAAGAAAAGTTGAAGTAGCCAGAAACTTTTTAGAAGACCTAAACCAGATGATAGAACATGCTAAGCGTAGGTAGTCCTAGGATCGAGCCATGCATTATGCAGCTCCGCACAGACGGGATGTGCAGTTCTCCACTGGTGAGAAAGTCTACTTGAGAGTCCCAGTTCACTCTAAAACCCTCAAATTAGGAGTGTGTGCTAAGTTGTCTCCTAGGTATTGTGGTCCCTTTACCATTAGCAGGAGACTAGGTGAGGTCATCTACGAACTAGAACTCCCACATAGTAGTAAGGTTTTTCCAGTTTTTCATGTAAGTCAGTTACAAAAAGCCTTAGCCAGATTAGAAAATCTGGAAGAGGACAGTGTTCTAGTTCTCCCATTGGATTCTCAGCGACCTCCACATGAACCAGAGGAGATTCTTGATAGTAGAGAGACGCAGACTCGTCATACTCTATACCGAGAATATCTGGTTAAGTGGAATGATCAGCCTGTTGAGAATGCCACTTGGGAAAGAGGCAGCGTCCTTCGCAAGATTTTTCCAGACTTTGTCTTAGAGGACCAAGACGGTTCTTAAGGGGGAGGGAGTGTTATGAGCACGTAACCAATGCCGAACCCTAGAGAACACAGGAGGTCAGAAACCACAGTCAAGGTCGTGTCCAGCGTACACGACCAACAGGGCAAGACAATGTGAGTAGTGTCCCCCGGCACGGTCCATAGCCATGGCGGGCCTAACACAGCCTAGGGACCCTGTCAACAGGATAGGGCCCCACGTTGGGTCCTGACGTGCAGTCGGCCACGACAAAGCCTCGTGGCCGACACTTGGCAGTATGCATGCTATCAAGTCTCACACTAGGCTAGGAGGGGCTTGCTCCATATTAGGAAGTAGGCAAGGTTGGGTGGATCAGTTAGTGTTTGCCCTACTGTGGTGTTAGGATCTCTTACAATGCCTATGGTTGTGAGCCAGCAGGGATGGAGATAGTTACTCATGGAGTGACAATTGACACTTTGGTGAGTACTCAGGTGAGCTGCATGGTCATATGCATAGTGGTCTCCAGGTTGGCATCACATGTTGTGTTTGTTATCCATCATTCTTTGGTACGCAGGATGCAACTTATTTGGTTAGATCCAGTTGGAGTCTAGTTGCACTACAGGTGGACAAATTCTTGGGGAGCGGTACTGGATACTTGATGGAAATCGGATAGTACAGGTACATGTTTCCATCACTACACACAAGAAATTTCTCACATTCTCTTATGGTTGCCTCTTACAGACTTGGGACTGATTGTGCATCATAAAGTCAGCTTTACAGGTTTGTGCTTGTAAGTGCCTGATAGGATGTCAGCCTAGCTAGATGAAGGATGTAAGTCTCATGGTGGCAGTGAGATTTCAGTTTGAGCCATGTTGCTCATGTGGTCCACTTGTGTGCAAGTCAGTAGATTGGGGACAAGTCAGTTGGTCGAGAGTGTGGTAGACTCTTTGTATGAGCATTGTGTGTGTATGATACTTTGTGGGTCAAAGCTAGTGGTTTGTTGGTGTGCTTGAGTGTGAGTTAGAAACAGAGTGGTAGGACATTCATAACATGTTTTGGATACTCCAGACATTGCTATGGATTATTGTTTTTCATTCTTATCACATTTGAGCTCAAGGGAGAGAGTTAGAAATCAGACTTGATCTGATCTATATTGTATAAGCTTCAAATGTGATACTATAATTATTATACATTTAATCAGTTTGTTGTTTTTAGTAGTGATCAGGACGTGACCCACTATCGACATATTAGTCAGGCACTTGTCGCGTAGCCAACTACTTGGGTTAGCCTAGTAGCCACATAGAGGTAGGAAATTAGATGTACAGTAATATTCACAGTACTTGCTATACTCGAGGGTATGTCTCGAGTTTGTCTGCCAAATTTGGCCATATTGTTTGGCAGGTGGTAGGCCAATTTTAGGACACCTGTCTTTTCATGCAGTTTGTGAGTTCCTATATGTACAGTGTTTCTTTTGTAATCTATTAACTTTTGTTGTGCCATCTTTGAGAGCTTGTGAGGTGTAGCTATGGTGATTGATTGATGTGATCTGCATACTGCACTAGATCCTATCAGAAATCTAACTCTATCTACATTTATGTGGGACCTTTCAATGAGGAGAAAAAGTAAAATTATCTCATGATAGTTTCTACAATCTTGAAATGTATGTTGAGCCAAGAAAAAGATGAGACTATCTCCACAAAGCTATTCACGAAATATCTATGAAGCTTTCCTCCTTCCCTCCAATGTATCTTTCTCCACTTGAATCACCTGAAAGCACGTTGGTACTATGAGTTGCAAATTTTTGGTGCGAAATGATTTATAGCTAGAAAGGATTATCATGACATTGTTTTTCGATATATTGATGTGAAAAATTGCATGTTGAAAATTCACCACAATAAAACCAAACCTGGACCGCAATTTTGAATGCCTTGATGATATCCATTGGGGAAAAGGATGGCACCTTGGTGTACACTTTTGGTGAGACAACAACCCGAGTATCATCAATTTTGATAAGTTTTTTTATAGAGCCATATATCATAGATTTTGGATGTAATAATCAAAAGTTACAAGTATGCTAATAGGGTGTTTTTGATTTGAGAAGTAAGAGAAAACTAGAGACACCATCGAATTGACCCATCGTGGGACCTGTCCACCCTATTGAATCTTAGTAAGGTGAAATATAAAGTTTGGCAGCTATATTTGGAAAGGGAAAGGGAAGGGTTAGGCAAGTAGTCCGGAGAAAGGGATATGAGAGAAGCGCGTTCAAAGCTACTTGGAGGAGTGCTTAAAATGGTTAAGAATTGAAATGTAAGAGAGTGAATTACCTCAAAAAGTGTCGTTATTTATCGATTATGGAATGTTACAATGAGTGTCCTTACATTCCCACCTACATATATAGGTGAGGAGGGACAAACTAGTAGTGGTATGGGATAGAACGCACTAGAATCCACCTGGAGTAGGGCACCCTAGTCTTCTAGTCCCCACCATGCATTCATTTTTAGCGATTGTCCCTAGATTTGCAAGAACCACATGCATAATGTCACTCAATTGCCAGATTGACTATATATAACACTTTCAACCATATCTTCTTTGCTAGTCATTGCTCCAATGAGTATCTAAAGCTTCAGAACTGGGCCTAAAACCTAGCAATTTTCCAACCATAAGCTCCCTCTTGCACCATATTCAATAACTTGAACATATTTGCATGGATCCATGTCTACATGTAATGCCAAATGCTCTTTATTTCTTTGTATTTTGGGGCCATTTTAAAGAGCAAAATTTACTTGTGCTTGGCAAAGATTAAAACCTTCCACCAAAACTCTCATGTACACTGTCAATGAGAGATTGACACCTATAAATAAATCTTTATGCAAATGATGGGGACAATCAATAATTGGTTGCCACATAACACATGGATCTTCTGCTAGCTCTGTTATGTGGCAGCCAATCGATTAATATCTACAAAACCGTTTCTAGTAAAAGGTATAACTCTTTAAAACCTTCTCAAGAATAAAACTCACATTATGGCATAACACAAGGAAAGGCCCAAGGGTGTCACACGTATTGCCTTGGTTGGTGCCTTGCCCTTGTGCTCCCAAGGCTAAATGCCCTTGGCCAGGGTCTCAAAGGGTCCTTTAAAGATGGGGTGGTGTTTTGAAATCTTCTTGTTGGACATTTAACCTCCACAACATAAAGTACCTTTTTCGTAATGCCTTGTGCTCAGGTGTCATTTGTATTTTGGGACCACCTCCAGGAGCATAATGTCCATCCAATTTTTTCCTAGGAATCTATCATTCTCTCTCCTCTCTCCGGTGGAATTCACTTTCTCTCTCCTCTCTCCAGTGGAATGCACGTTCTCTCTCCGGTGGAATGCACGTTCTCTCTCCTCTCTTCGGTGGAATGTGCATGTGCTATGTGACAGCCCATCCACAAACGTAAAAAAGTTTGCAAAAAAAAAAACGGCAAAATACCCAAAAAAAAAAAAAAAAAGAACTGGTCCACTCATCAGCCGTACGGCCAAAAAACGAAAAAAAAAAAAAAAAAAAACCCTTCGCACAATGGCATTATGTAGGGGAAGGCCCGAAGCCCTCGGGCCTTCCTGCAAGGGCCCTCCCAGCAAGGAAGGCCCTCGGGCAGGGCCTTCCCCCACTTAAAACCACTACTTAAACCAAAACGTCCCTGGAGGCTCCCAAACTAATTCGCCTTTTGATTCTCTCAAAACTTTAATTCATGCAGACTACGACAATCCAGTCCATACATAGCCAAAGTTTGCAGCAAAACTTTAGTCTGAAAAACTCTGGAGAATTCTAGTATCGCATGCCCCTTTTCTTCTATACCCAAAAAAACCCAGGAACCAACAGCAAAACGCTGTGATATAATGACGATTGTAAGTTACAATACCCAAAAATCAGCTGATCAGAGTCCATTCGCAAATACTGTTCCTATCACAATACGATTTACAGGTTCTATCAATCTTCCATCTTCAGAAAGTCTCATTTGCAACATGTAAAGAAATGATCTTCACTGCTTCAATGCTAAGCGCAAGTTTTTTAGGCCGTGGTCATCTGGTCATCAGATTATTTGATCCTTTTTAAACTTGTAAACTTAGCACAAAGACTCGAGCTAGGTGTTCTGAAGTGAGATGCTATCCTTGAAGGTTACCACCAACGTTCTCGCAGATTTTCTAATCACATGAGCAAAACTGTCGAGAATCATCAGACGTTAAAGTTGTCTGCTTAAGTTTCCTAGATTCAATGTGTGTTGTTTGTCACAAAACAAGGATTTCTCGAACTGCTCGAACATGTCTTTGACATGTTCTAGTTTCGTCCAGCGGCGTGAATTGACGTTCTGGATTTTGTAAGCACTAGGAGAACGCAAATTATGTTCACACGGAAATATCTCTCCTGAGAATTCAAGTAGAGCTACCAAGAATTATTTGGACAATATATATAGAAGACAGCAGCAAAAATAATTGGTAATTTGTAAGCTAAAGTAAAGCTACAGAAGTGTCCGCTCAAAAGGACACATTCTCTATGTTAATCACTCATGTTTCAAAAGAATGTATGGAGTAAACGCTGTTGAGACAAAGACTGGTAGAAATTGAATTGATCTGCCTCACCCCAAATTACAGTCATTCACTGAATTTACAGTTTGAAAGGTATACAGGTCTTTGCAACGTTAGAATAGTGATCAGCCGCAAACAAACAGGATCCTGCAAATTTAGCTTCAGAAATTCAAACAAAAATTGTGCACCTTCAGAATTAGAAGCCATAGTCAAAGTCATAACCAACGCAGGCAGCTCGAGCAGCACCATAAGTTGAATGAAAATTGCTCCCAGTAAATCCATTCAGGTATCGCTATTTGCTCATGCATTCTAATTTGCCTTGCTTACTTATAAGAAACAGCAAGAATCAAAGAATATAGAGCACATCCCTCCGCCACCAAATTACATATTAAAATTGATTAAATGTCCAAACATCACCACTTTATATTTTCATTTGGAAATGTTCTAGATTCTATACTGACTTTTGCCAATCGTAAAACTCAGCCTCCATGATTTTATGCCCCTTTATTTCTTGCAGCAGCTGGAAAGTTCACTAAAACCTTTTCCAAGTGTCTTGTCATAATTTTACGGTCGTTTTTAGTTTTTAGCTCAGGCAAAGGTTGCTGAAACACACTTTTAGTTTTTAGCTCGGGCAAAAAGGTTGCTGACTAAGTGCATCGGTAGCCTAAAGCTTAGCAAAGCAATCAACTTTATGTTTGGATGCTTTTTTAAGGCTCAAATTTTATACTAGGTTGTAACTTTCTGCTGCTTTAGCTAAAGCTTAGCAAAGCAATCAACTTTATGATCGGATGTTTTTCAAGGCTCACATTCTATAGGTTGTGACAATCTACTCCAGCTTCTTTGCAGATTTTCAATCTGCTTTTGGACTTCAAAATTCATAAGATGTGGGCATGTTGTTTTCCAAAGTCTTCATTTGCTTCACAATTGGTTTTTAAGGTCTCATGTTTAGAAATTTTTGACAAGAAGATCAATGCAATCCACCACCGTGGTACAACCTATGAATCCCCATGCATGCCAATTTTTACACCTATTGCATTTAGGAATGATAAAAAAAATGCTGCATTGATCTTTATTAGTTAATCCTTTATCATATCTAGGATGTGGCACAAACTTTTGTACCTATTCGCCTAACTCTAGTAATCTTTGTATGTTTTGATTGTTAATAAATAATTGCATTTTTGTCACTACAATGGTTCCTTCATTGTCATGTTATACTTTTACAAGTTCATTCACATGTCCTCCTTGATCTTCAAGTGCCTTTTCTAGCCAAATGGATTTTGTTGCTACCTTCTTGATAGCCCCCATGTAATTTTTGATTGTTTCCTACAATTCAAATTTATGACAATTCTTTCTATATTGAGCTCAAACCCGATCGTAGATTTCCAAGTATCTTGGTCTCCGGCTTATTATGCATCACATCATGTTTTTGAGAGATGTCCTTCTATTGTGTGGCACAAACAATCATTCCATTTTCCCTCTTAGGTATATGAAATCCGTTTAATGGCATGTCAATGTACTTATGTAGGGTTGTTGCAAATCAGTGTGTTGATTGCAAATGCTAGGTGAGGAGCTATCATGGCACACATTAGGCCTCTTATAGCTTATGTATAAGATACATTATTTACCATCGTTATATCTTCTTTTTTTAAATCTACTAATTTGATGGAGGTTATACTTGTTTGATGCATTACATTACATATCATTTGCTGATAATTATTCTTACTCAAGTTGAGTATCCCTAGTTCATTTTGCACTTGTGTACCTAGGCAATAATGTAACACTTCTATGTCTTTCATTTCAAAGGCAGTTTGCACTTGTCCTTTGGTGTGACTCATTACTTGTTTATGAAAAGCACAATGTTAAAATTGGCATTCTTTCTTTTTGTTAACACTAGAGTCACATAAGCTCATTTGATTATTATTTTTCAAGAACTATCAATTTTGATTTTAATTTACCACACACTCTAGAGATTTGCTGCTGTCCTTAAAAAAATTCATGCAATATTTGTACCTATTATTTATTCGCTTTGATTTGTAATCCCTTTGGTTGTTCCATACGTATCAAGCCCTCCATTCAATGAAGTTAACTTTACATCCATTTCAATGTAATCAATTATCTTAACAACAAGTCTTGCATTGTGCCTTTGAATTTTACAATTTGGATTATACCTCACCCCTCTATTCAATTTCATTCTTTGTTGCCTTCTCCATTGTTTTACATCGATGATCTGTTGTGTGACAATATATAAAAGCTAGCTAGTTATTTTCCATGCTAGATGTCATCATGGGGTTGAACCTGTTGGAGTTAATCTCCCTTCATCCTCTAATACATCTAAATAGATGCAAGTTTATATTTCCTACCACTCTCTTTTCTTGCCTTCAACTATAGATGCAATTCTACAAAAAAACAAAGGTTTCAATACAGGCAAAAAAGCCAAAAATCTGCAACATTGTAGATTTACTCATGATTTTATGATAGTTCGACGATTACATGTAGATTTACACAAAGTTTCAACTCAAGCAAAAAATGCAAAAAGTGCGAAGGATCAAAGATACATGCAATTCTCGTCGTTTTGGGCCTTCTTCAAAATCTTGAAAAATGCGAAGTTCCCGACACTTGCAGAAATACAATGTATTACTCATTGATAACAATTGCGACAACAACAGTTTGCTCACAATAGACTTCCACAACATTCTACACGATGTCATGAACTGTAATAAGGTGTTGTTAGTCATAAACACTACCATATATTACAAGATCCGTTAACTGTATAGTTAATTAGTAAATTACAAGATGGTTAGTTTGTCAATAAATAGTGACTCAATGTTACCATTTTATCATCCCTCTTGAACAGGCAAGCATCCACACCAAAATCAACTTGAAGACCATCATCAAAACACTACCTAGACTTTTGGTGATATTTCACACAAAAAGCACACCATCTAGCTTTAAGACGTTGGTGGATCCTAGATCTATTGACACACTACCAATTTCTTCAATTTTACACCATTTTTAGTGTAAATGAATTTTCTAGTGCCTTCATAAGATGCAAGATGAGTGAAAGATTCTCTTTGGCTAGTCATATGAGAGCTAGCACCACTATCTATCCACCAAGGGTTCTCACCTTTAAAGCTAGAAGAAGAGTAAATAGATTTCTCATTTTCACTCTCCTCTCCCTCATTAGAAAGATTAGCTTGCTTACCAAAAGACTTTTTCTTCTCGAAGCATTTCGAAGAAAAACGTCCCTTCTTACAATAGAAGAGTTTCATCTTAGATTTGTCCTTGTTGCCACTTGTTGCCACTTGTTGATGATTGTAATGCATCATCACCATCCTCCTTGACTTTGTCCTTCTTCTTTAAATGTGTCTTCCTTTTTTTTTTCCTTTGCCTTGGATGATGAGACTTATCTTCCCCTTCCTTTGCCATGATTTGCCCCATCCTAGCAAGCTTGTGCTCTTGCCCACTCTCCTTGGCCATCAAGACACCTTGTAGGCTCTCCATGGATGGAAGCCCCCTTGAATAGCATAAAATTGCACAATGTTGTCCAATTCTGGGTATGACATGGAATATTCTAGAATATGACAAGAGGCTTCTGCAAGAAGCCCAACCATTATGTCACAACAGAAGTAGAGAGTCAGAAGTATTAGAAATAGGCAACCAGTTGGCATCCTTTATGTGTGAGTTCAACGTCTTTGTTGCATTTTTCCAAAATGCGAAACTAGCGTAGTTCAACAACAGCTTCATCTTTTTCGCATTTTCTCGAAATGCGACACTTAGGCATAGTCCAAAGTTCAACCATTTTAGGGCACCTTCGGCTTTTTCGCAAAAAACCCGAAGAGAGAAAAAAAGCGAAGGTCGTCTATTTTGAACAAAGGACGTTCCCAGCCACTTCCCAAAATTTGCGAAGTGAGAGATAGCCACTTCCCCTAAAAGCGAAGTGAGAGAATCTGCGATGTCCTCATCTGCGTCAACGATCTCGAAATTGAATACACTTTGTATAGTTGTCATTCTGTCATTGTAGCGCAACTACTCCCTAAGTACCATGAGATACTTAATTAGATGGCAAGCATTCATTGTAATTAGATACAGAGATGCGGTATATAAATACAACATCAAAGCACATTTTACTTGATGCTCCGTCCATGAGACGTATTATTTGCGCCTCCCAGTCATCCCAACAATTTTAGTTGTAATTGTTATTTTGTTGTGCTTTAGTGTAATATAGCAACAACGTGCTTTCTATCTGTGTATAACGTAGATGAATGCTTGTTGTGATTGAATGCACTTTATTGCTGTTTGATAACATTTGTTCACTCACTCTGATCAGAACACGGACATTTATGAATCCTCAGTTTCTGATCAGACGATGGCTGTCTTTGACGCTTGAGGAAGTTGCGCTATCACACTGCTATTTCAATCTATTTCAAAACTAAACTTCATATTGAATCTGATTTTCAGTAATACAACACACACACAAACCATTTCTAATCTCTTTGGTGGATTGTACTCTCGTTTTTGTGAGTATGAACTAATTTTTAAGATCCTGTTGGGCAACTAGAACACTTAAAGTTGTGATTATACTTAGCATAAGCTTTCTATTATATTGTTTTTGCATCTAGCATCTGATTGTAACAGGAGAGCTATTGCAATATTTCTGCTCTCTTCTCTGTTCACGTTCTTTGCACTCCCTTGTCCCATCAGATTGGTATCAGAGCGTAGCTCATATAAACTGAGAGATTAAGTGTGTTCTATTTGTATTACTGTTAGTATGTCTCATATAGGTAGCTCCTCGTCTTTATCATCCAACGAAGCTAGAGTCATTGACAAGTTCAATGGTTCTAACTTCTACATCTGGAAGTTAAAACTCCGGATGATGTTGATAGATAGAGATCTTTGGGATGTAGTAGAAGGTGCTGACTTGAAACCAGAAGATGGTGATCAAGTGAAGGCATGGAAGACCAAAGATCAGAAGGCCTTAGCATGCATCACACTCAATCTGGCTGACTCCCTAAGGATTCATTAGATTTGTTATCAAATCTCTATGAGACTCATGATCTAACCACTAGATTACATCTGAGAAGGAAGTTCGTTACTCTTAGCATGTCTAATTCTACTACCATCACTTCTCACATCAACAGCTTCAAGTCTTTATTGAATCAGTTATCAGCTGTAGGATGTTCTCTTTAAAATGATGATGTCGTCATGACTTTGCTTTCTTTTCTTCCAAAGTTGTATGAACACTTTGTGGTGATGATCTCCACACAACCCAACCTCACTCTTCAAAAGGTGATTGGTCAGCTACTTCAAGAAGAAATGCGGAGAAAGACTAGTAGCCTGTCTATCAAAGACAAATCCATGGCTCTATACACCAAGAAGAAAGACTACTCCAAGGGCAAGAATCAAGTGCAGAAGCAACAACAGAATCCTCATACTCAAGGTGAGAATTGCAAGAGAGCCAATCACAACATCAAGGAGTGTCGTATCCGGATCTACAACAAGGTGAAGAAGCAACAACAGCAACAACCAGACTCCTCCAACATGGTGGAATTCAAGGAGCAAGATACACATTTTTTAATGGCTTACAACAACATGAACAAAGACTGTGATAGTTGGTACCTGGATAGCGGCGCTACCCAACACATGACCTCTTGCAAGGAATGGTTTACCGATTATGCAGCTTACAGTAGAGAGCAATTCATCTACCTCGGAGATTCAAGCACCATACGTGTGGAAGGCAAAGGAAACAATGAAGATCACTTTCAACAAAGATCTTTCTATTTGTGTTCCCAACGTCCTTCACGTTCCTCAGCTATCAAAGAACATGTTATCAGTCTCTAAGATAACTGATGAGGGCTACACTGTTACTTTCTCATCTGAGTAGTGTACAATATTCGATGAAGATACTACTCTGACTACATGCACTAGAGTCGAAAATCTTTATGTACTCTCTAATTTAGTTGCATTAGCTAGTATCTCTAATGAAAATGTAAACATTAATGCTATTCTGTGGCATAGTCGATTTGGACACCTGAATACAAGATCACTTTCCTTTATGCACTATAATAACTTAGTTGATGGATTGTATTTCCCTTCTTCATTAGATAGAAAATTTTTCTTTTGTGAATCATGCATCTATGGCAAACACTCTAGAAGCAAGTTCCCAAATCACATTCCATCCAAACAAAGCATGTATTGGATCTTGTGCATAGCAATCTTTGTGGTCCAATGCCCACTCCATCCTTAGAGATGCAATCGTATTTATCGCTTTCATAGATGATTATTCTAGATGGTCTACAGTCATGTTCATTAAGCACAAATCTGAAGCCTTTGAATGCTTCAAGAGATTCAAGGCCATGGCTGAGAAAGAAACGTCTACAAAAGTGAAGGCACTCCGAACTGATGGTGGTGGCGAATACCTCTCTAATGAGATGTCCGACTACATGGCTGAACATGGCATTAGAAGATAGTTCACCACTTCCTATTCACCCTCAACAAAACAGGATTGCAAAAAGAAGAATGAACTCTTCTCAACTCAGCCATATCTATGCTGCACCAAAGCCGTCAACAACAAACTCCTCATGAAGTTTGGCATGGGTACAAGCCTAGTGTCAGCCATTTTAAAATATTTGTTGTATATGTTTTGGTCACATTCCTCAACAGCTTAAGAAGAAGCTTGATCGTAGGACAAATAAATGTATTTTCATTGGCTATCCTGATTGAACATAAAGCTAATAAATTTATGATCCATCACCAATGTAGTATTTGTCTCTAGGGATGTAATATTTCAAGAACTTAGATTTCAAACAACCATCGATAATCGATGCTATGTCATTTCAATCCTATTTGACGTAGCATGAATCTTCCAACGATAATGTTTCTTCTATAGAACCTGCAGCTACAACTACAGAAGCTGAGCACTAGACAATACTTGTCATCAAACCAGACCAAAGTCAGCAGCTCGAGCAGATCTGGAGAAATTCAAGAAGAAGCATCGTCGCATCCTGGTCAACCAAATGTCCACAGATCCTCATGGATTCGGACATTTCCTGAGGAGGTATACCACCTCAATCATTTTGGGACTTCATCAGAAGAACCAGAGAGCCTAGCCGAAGAAATTAACCTCCAAGGATGTTGTGAAGTGGCAAGAAACTATGGAAAGCCAGTACAACTCAATTTTGACAAACCAGACCTAGACACTAGTCAACTTCCCCACTCACAAGAGAATTATAGACAACAAGTGGATCTTTAAGAAGAAGATCAACTCTGATGGTTCCATTGCTAAATGGAAAGCACGGCTGGTTGCTAAAGAATTCACTCAAGTCCAAGGAGTGGATTATCAAAAAATTTCAGTCATGTCATCA
>MU836535.1:0-27465 GCA_029204225.1 Diphasiastrum complanatum | reverse complement strand
GAAAGATATGATACATTTCCGCTTATTTGAGCCATCATGCATCCTATTTGGTTGTGTGAGGCTTAGGCACCATTTATGTTGAAGTTTTGCTGTTGAAGAGTCCAATTTGCAATTTTTTAGCATGATCTGAGCTTATGATTGCTTGCTAGACCTGATAGATGCCTTTGTTCCTCTCTATTAAACCTCATAAGAGTGCTTGTAACCTGATTGGATGCTTATTGGGTTGGAAATGGAGTTTTTGATGAAATCACCCTGTAGAAGTCTCCTACCTGAATCTAGATTAGTTAGAGCTTAGAAGTGTGAAGCCTAGGTGGCAAGGTGACATGGGAGGTGTCTTTTCGACCTAGTCTCCCTCTGTACTATGCTTTACGTCCTGTAGAGAAAGTTATGGCTATCGGAAATTTGACAATTTTTTAACTAAAATTTAAAGATTTAGTAATGTTCTAATGCATGCATGCATGTAACTCATTGTAGTGCTTTTTTGTTGATGAAAATGTATGGATAGACCTATATGCATGATTGGATGCATGGTACATGGGTGTACATGCATGAAGTTGTTTTTGGCAATTGTAGTTCAAAAAGCTGATTTCCAGTTAATAGGCAATTTACGTAAAAATTTGAATTTTTTAGAAATCATTGCATGTCATGTCAAATGCATGCTAGATGTTTTGAAATCCTTTCGAAATGTGATGGTAACTGTGAAACTGTCAAGTCGATGCTTTAGATCTATTTTCACAGTTTAGGTCCATATCGAATGGAATTCGAAAATTCCAGTTACGTAAGTTTTGGAAGAACCATGGATGTTTTGGATTTGTTCAAATTCATTGATTATTGATCAAGTAGAAATTGCTTATGAAGTGAATGACCTTACTGAGTTGAAATCAATCAGATCTATAAGGTCACTGTACCTTTCACTTTTAGTTGAAGATTTTGGATCTATCAATTAATGGAGCATTTTTTATTTTTTGAGATCAATAAAGACAAGAATAACGTAAATCTTATTGGAATAGTTTCTATGTAGAATCCATAAGAGAATTTGCCAATATTGAGTGGGTGCACTTTAATATTGAACAACCAAAACTGTCTGGTTTAATTAGTAGTTAAATATACTACTAATTCCAAATTGGTCTTTTTCCTAGCCAAATTGGGCTTTCAGCTTGAATCATATTTGGAAGGGAGGAAAGAGATGAAGCCTAAGGGGGTAGTTGATTGGTTGACTGAGTCGATCAGTCTTGTTAATCTACTTTCAATTCATGAAGTATAACTGATAGCAAGTGAGAAAAACAATTGGAAATATTTTTAGAAAACTGCCTATGAGAATTTGGCTTATTTTTCCCCAGTTTTAGTTAGAATTTTGAAGAATTGAAGATTCTAAGAGAAAAGTGAATGACAAGTCAGATAATCCATTAATAAAACCATCTCCATGGGATCTGGATCTTGCAAGTGAAAGCAAATGAAAGGTGTTTCATAAAGGAATCTAGTAATTTGGATTCTTTCTTATTATAGAGTGTTTCTTTATAATAACTGAGACAACCAAGAGAAATTCTAACATGTAAAGAATTAATTTCTTTTATTGATTCCTGAAATAGATTTGGATATCTAGGACATTATGGTATTTGGTTTGCCTACAGCTCAATATCAACACTTGCAAAAAATCATGCCAACCAAAAATAAAAAATTGATGGTTTTGCTCCCCACAAAGATTAGACCCCCCTGGCATTGTGTGCACCACCTCTGTATCGTTGAGCAGATGCCTATGTTGACTATTCACACACGAAGATCCGACTCTAATAGCCCACTGCAAAAAAAAAACATTTGCCTCCTCCACGGCTGGCGTGTTTCTGGCCACGCGGAGGGAATTTTTTTTTTATATTCTGGTTTTTTTTTCCATCACGTTTTGCGTTGCGAAACGCATTTTGCGAAATGAGTTTCGATGTAACTATGGTTAGATCCAAGCAATGGATTTGTGAGTCATCCAGCCTTAAGTCAATATAAGCTATTGTTCTCTTACCCCTCTCATTCCAAATAACACTTCATAAGATTGGCAAAAAATATAACCCTAGATTAGTCAACCAAATTTCATAGATTTGTTTGGTCAATTTGAGATGTATTTTAACTTGCAAAGTGGCCATTAAATTTATTCATAAGAGGCCTTCATTCCATTTGTAATGTATAATTATTTATTCATTTGTAATAATATTTGTATATTGCTCTCTTGATTTGTAGTAAAAAGAGATATAAGACACATTATACGTCTAGAATTTTAGACTAAAAATTTTATGAAATTTCATATTCTTCAAGAACATATCATAACCATTTAGACTTCCATTTGAGAACTAAGTTCAGGTATTTATAAAACAAGCCACAATGAAGTTTAGGCAATTCACAGTTTTAAAACATTGAGAAGACAATAATGAAGTTTAGAAAATTGTCAAACAAGTCACAATAAAATTGTCAAACACCTCAAGACTCTTGAAGTTTTGTAACACTCCAAATATATTTTATAAACTTGTGTGACCCTTTAAAACTTTTATTTGAAGAAAAGGGGCTCAACATACTTCAATAGCATTTAAATGGTCAAACTCTTTGCTAAGCTTAAAAAACAAGAACTTATGGAATACCTTGAAGGCTTTGCCGCGTTGCCATAAGAATAATATTTTGCAAAAATGTATGCTGATAGTAAATGTTTCTGCTCATTCATGAATCCTCACATTTTGTTTTTTTGTCTTCATGTTTGCCCCACTTTGCATGAATTATCAATTGCATGTGTGATGACTCCACATAATTATAGCACCCTCTGGCACGTCAGGGTGCGATAGCCAGGGGCTGGCCAAAAAGGCGCAGGCGGGCGGGCCAGGGGGCAGGCAGCGCCGGACAGGCCCAGGTGGCACCGGGAACTGGGCAGGAGGCACTGGGCAGCTTCACACCCACCTGCACACATGTGAGTAAGCAGGTGGTTCAGTTATATATAGGTATTGGTTTATCTCAGAGATTTGCTTATGGGATAAACCCTGGTGCTCGACACATGGCACTAGGGCAACCAATTTAAAAAAAAAAAAAAAAAAACTCCCTGCCTGGCTCACCCTGACGCATGCGTAGGGTGCTAAAAATAAGAGGAGCCCATGTGTGACATGCTTAAGAGCACCTATCATCTACTATAGTCAACTTTCAAGACTTTAAGTACCTCCTTTAAGGTTGATGGCACTGATTACATTATCAACTTGAACACACAAGATTGTCTTTGCAAAGCAAAGCAAGACAAAAAATCCAACATATGTTGAGGACTAGATTTTTAACAAAAGGTTCTCTCTTGTATGAGCTTGTTTGTCAATGTAACTTAGGATGTAGGCATGGCCATATCCTCATCCAACCATGTAGTGGCATAATTAGATTTTCACTTTGATAATGTCTTACGCACCATTACATGAGGATGAGGCACTGTGTGCACTCTCAGTCATGGTGAGAAAAACTCGCCTTTGTCACTCCCATAACGCTCTTACCTTGAATGAGCTTGTCGCCTGATTGGCCATTCAGCCCCAAAGATCAAGCTAGTCTATACTTGCTAATGATTGGCTGCCATTCATAATGAGGCCTCTACAAATAATTTGGTACTTCAAGGTATCATGATCTTTCTCCACTATTGCATCTCCCTTGCCTCTCTCCAACGCTCTTCACACAACCCCCCTTATAATATGCACCTTGACGTGGTGCAGAGGGCGTAAGAGTGTACATTGTAAAGACATGCATTCTCATGGGCAAAAGTCAACCTTCGGAGGCAAGCCAGCCTCTGCAAGCTGGTAGAAACATGTCCAATCAGATGATGACACATAGGTCAGAGGTAGCACTCTACCTCCGACATGTGGCCTGCCACCACATTTCTGGAGTTGCCACTAGAGGCAACCACCAGTGGCAGCCTCTGTCATGTGGCCTAGCTATCTTTAGGCCAGGCCACATGGACGAGGTAGGAGAGAATATCTCCTCAACCTCATGTCACCTCCAAGAAGATTTCCTCCTACCTCCTGTCACCTTTGGAGGTTGTCTCTGACCTTCAGAGGTTGAAAAAGTCAATCTCCAAAGGCATGCCAACCTCTGGAGGTAGCCTCTACCAACCAATCAAACAATGACACATAGATCGGAGGTAGCACTCTACCTCCGACATGTGGCTTATCCCATAGTTTTGGAGGTTGACACCAGAGGCAACCACTGGTGGCAACCTTGTCATGTGGCTAGGGGGGGGGGGAGAGAGAGAGAGAGAGAGAGAGAGAGAGAGAGAGAGAGAAGAGAGAGAGAGAGAGAGAGAGAGAGAGAGAGAGAGAGAGAGAGAGAGAGAGAGAGAGAGAGAGAGAGAGAGAGAGAGAGAGAGAGAGAGAGAGAGAGAGAGAGAGAGAGAGAACAAGATTTTTGCATTTTGATTCGTCCATTCAAATTAGGGTTTTGACTTATCTTGACCATAAGTATTGCTAATTATGGTTTTGACTTACATTGACCGTAAGTAAAGTATTGCTAATTATGATTTTGACTTATATTAACCATTGACTTATCTTGATTGTAAGTGAAACATTGCTAATTATGGTTTTAGTTGGGTGTCAATTGCATGCGTGAATTATTGCTAATTATGATTTTGACTAGGTGTCAATTGCATGGGTTGATGCTCTTGAAAACTTCTATTTTCAATGGTGGGAGATATGCTTGGAATCAAAATAGGTGTTTCAATAGATTTTTAAAGAGAGATAATTTGTTAATATGAAACATATGGGAAATCATGGTGTGAATTTAATGGCGATGACGCAAAAACTGCAAAGAAGAATGTCACTTGAGAGAGAGAGAGAGAGAGAGAGAGAGAGAGAGAGAGAGAGAGAGAGAGAGAGAGAGAGAGAGAGAGAGAGAGAGAGAGAGAGAGAGAGAGAGAGAGAGAGAGAGAGAGAGAGAGAGAGAGAGAGAGAGAGAGAGAGAGAGAGAGAGAGATTTTGTTTTGTATTTAGCATCCATGAAGGTGAAGGTGATCCTTGGAGCGGATGGACATCCTATCTTTAGATTTTTGCACAATGGTGCTTGCGCTCTGCTCAGTGACTTTGGTTGCAATCTTCCACATGCATCAACAAAAAAATTTAGGCCTTCTTGCTCACGGAATCTGCTTACTTTGGCTTTTTCTCTTCACGTAGGCTTCTCCATCGCAACATAGAAGAAGCATAGAGGGCTGATTTTGACTTGCAAAGTTTTCGTTACATTGCTAGCTATAGCTAACCCTCACAGTAGAAAATGAGCAGATTCAAAGATGTCATAAATGCACAATGTAACATTGTTTTGGTTCTTGAATTGTCCTCTAGAGGCAAGTAAGTTTGTTGTGAGAACAATTAATGACTCAAATGTGTTCAATTGAAAGTACTCCTCCTTTTATGCTTTTCATAAGTGGATGTTTTGTTGGTAATTTTATAGTTAATATTCAAAAATTTCAAATTTTGGCGATTTCTTTGAATTGCTTTTGATAGTCTTCTTTTGCAAGGGGTATACAAGATGTCTTCCATATTAGATAAAGAATTGGTTGACTTTTCAAAGATGTGTCCTAAAGACTATTTGATTGATGCTTGGTGGTGATAATTAAAATGGTGAATATCGAAAAGCAATTATTCTAAATACTGATTATGATTGTTCTCAATAATCGCAAGATTTTTTGATCATGAATATTGTGAATATTAATCATGATTATTGTGAATACTCTTGAAAATTGATTGTGGATACCCTAATTATTGATTTGAGTATTGTTCATGGTTACTCTGAATACTAATCATGAATATTTTGAATACTGAAAGATATATATTTTGAATGCACATCGTGAATATTGATTACGATTATTTATTGTGAATTTTTAGAATATCAATCATAAATACTAATTTTGAATAGAAAAATGTGATCATTCAGAATAAAGATTGTGGTTACCGATCTTGATTACTTGCAGTGAAATTGTTGGAGACATTGATGTCGTAAGTGAAAACAAAAAATTTCTAAATATCATGATCATCAAGAACTCAAAAATGTGTTTTTTTTTCTTCAATAGTTCAAAAAGTAATTTTTCATAAAGATGTAATCAAAGTGACAAGCTGAGTTTGCTTACAACATTAAACCATCTTATTAAATGAATGAAAATAGTCAAGAAACAAGAAAGACAACTAGTTAAATATGTTTGTTGCAAGATCAAGCAATTCAAGTGTATGATGTGCATCCTAATACTAGAGGTGGTTTATCTGTGGGTCGAATCTGGGTAAAATATGAAAATTGGAATAATATGTTTACATAGGAAACATATTTTAAATTTGATTTGATTGATGAAAGTGGTGACAACATAATCACACACTCTATTGATGAAAATTATTTTCACAGGTATATATACTTGGATTTTTTTTTCTTTTTGTATTTCAATTTAAGTTGTAGTTGTTGACAAAAAATTGTAAAGGTGAAAGAGATAGCAGTTGTTTGGAATTTTTTTTATAAGATGAGTTTTTAAAATGCTAATAAATGCGATTGTTTGAACCTAATTTAAGAAAAGTAAAAAATTTACTATGTAACTTTTTCTTTTAAATTTTAATCCAACAAATTCATCATCATGGAAAAGCCTTCGTGGTATAATAACACAATGTTCTTGTTTAAGTGCCATTTGAAGCACTTCAATACTAGTACTCAAGAAGACATGTAAGAGTGAATTTAGATATCTTGGTCTAGTTGGACTATGATTGAACTTTTGAATGTATCATGTGCTTGAAGGTAAGGGTTAAGTTTTCCATTACTTTTTAATTATTTTAGTTACATACACTTTTTTTCACTTATTTGTATAATTATACAAGATCATTCATTGATGGCGTGGCTTACATTTCTAATCACATAAAATATTGCCTAGTGATCCATAGAGTTTATATCGATCGACACTACTATAAGAATTTTATAGGATGATGACCTAGAAATAAAAATATTTACATCTTGCATTCATTTGACCACTTGTACTCTCCAACTATAGAGCATGATACATACTATCTCAGCTCTTGGTCTCTCATGACAAATCTAGATTTATTAAAATTGCCTTTGCCAGGAGATTTTTGCCAATTGGACGAAAAACACTATTACATAATCATTTTTACAATCAAGACTCCCATAGACATCTACAAGGTGGTGATAAACTATTTAGAGTAAGACATAACATGGATAAGTTAGAGGTCTATTGTTGATTGATACATCAAGATGGAGGCAAGAGAGTGTAGCTACCAAAAATCCATGGAGTTACGTCTAGGAATCTTGGATTCTTTCCCTAAATATTCTCTTTAGAATATATCAAACTTTATTGAAAGTACATGAAGAGACCCTAGAGTTCAATATGAATTGAAATAGCCAATGAGCTCTAGAAGTGGACTAGGTCTACTAGGGTCATCCAAGAACTCATATATGATAGGAAGATGTTATTATGAATAGGAAATGTTGATAAAGTATGATCAGCACATTGTCCTCTAGCTGTGCATCTGAAAGCTTGTAAAGCCTCTATTGATCAAGGAGAATGATTGGATCACATTACTAGCTATAGGCCCTCGGAAGTGCCACGACACGCTCGCAATGACAAACACTAGTTCAATTATGGTGTGATTCTCGTTTAGACTTTTTCCTTTAGATTGATTCCCTAGTGGAAAAAAGCTTAAAATTTCGGTGTGTTACTAGGGAGGGACTTGTTAAAGGTCACTCATTACCCATAAGACCATTTATTTTCTACTTCGAAAATTAGTAGGTTGTGTTTGGCATGCTAGCCGCACATGCCAACTACCCACCAATCACTAAAAGCCAATGTGATAGCACCACATTGCTATGTGTGTTGAGTCCACTTATTAAGTATCATTGAAAACTGTGTGCGCTCTTTGAGTTGTACATCGTTGGCATTAGATTTCTTAAAGAGAGTAATCAAATTTTTATTTTTAGATTTGGCACTGATCTAGACTAAAAGTTGTTGGCATCCTATAGGCCCAACTATCACCACACATTTTGATTTTGAATCATTTGATAACTGATACAAATACTTGGAACCCCTCTAGAAATGAGTCCATGACAAAATTCAATCATCTGGAGATAATAGAAAACTAGTATTCATTGTTAGAGTTTTAGGTATTGGCTACAATTATGAATAAAGGTTGTGATTTAGACCTCTTGTAGAGAAACCAAAGGGTGGTAAAGATCTCACCTTCCTATCTCTCAAGGATAACTACTTGAAGAATGAAAAGTGTTGAGAGTGCCATGTGTTGAGTCCACTTATTGAGTATCATTGAAAAGTGTGTGTGGTCATTAGTTGCACACTATTGTTACATGCATCTTTGCTAAAATAAACTAATCAATTTTTATTTTTTTTGGAATTTGGCACCAATTTGAACTGAAAGTTGTTGGCATCCTTTAGGCCCAACTATCGCCACACATTTTGATATCAGTTTTGAATCATTTGATAATTGATAGAGATACTTGGAATCCCTCTAGCACTGAGTCCATGACAAAGATCAAACATCTAGAGATAATAGGAAACTATTATCGAGGTCTTGGCTACAATCATGAATAGAGGCTATGATTTAGACCTCTTGTAGAGAAACCAAGAGTTGGATCTCACCTTCCTATCCCCTAAGCATAACTATCTAAAGAATGAAAAGTGTTGAGAGTGCCATGAGTTGAAAAAGTTTCACAAGCTGGCCATAGCCAAGTAGAAAAAGATGCATGGGCCAAGAAACACAAACCTCATTGTTGAATGTAGTATTGAATTCCAAAATAGAGATACAAGTTTGTCGGAAGTTAAAAAGTTAGATTGATGACTATCTGAAGAAGAGGAAAAAGTCATAATTGAGACCTATCCCCCTATGGCTTAGATCGGGATCTATTAATTTAGATGAAGAGATAGAAAAATTCTCTAAGAAACACTTGTTCGTCTTTTTAGAGATCATACTGTAGGACAAAAAAAACTCTTGTAGTAGCCCTTGAGGTAAACCTAGTTAGAATGTGTAGCCGAACCACTCAAATCGTGATGGTCCTAACAATTACCCAAGCTTAAAGGAGTGACACTAGAATACCAAGGCGCCTTGTATGAAGATGTTGAGTCTCACATCAATGCATTTTGGACAACTTAATTTATAAACTAGATGAT
This sequence comes from Diphasiastrum complanatum, assembly GCA_029204225.1. Classification (NCBI taxonomy): domain Eukaryota; kingdom Viridiplantae; phylum Streptophyta; class Lycopodiopsida; order Lycopodiales; family Lycopodiaceae; genus Diphasiastrum; species Diphasiastrum complanatum. The sequence goes on along the minus strand of MU836535.1, from coordinate 18,311 downwards.
TGACCACATCATAAATTGATCTTCTTTTCACTTACTTTAATGGGTATCATGTGTTTCTTGTAGGGGTCAAAATTCTCAATTTTTGTGTGTAGAATTGACATATGATTGTATGAAGCTCAAATTGATTCTAGTCAAGATTTCTTTGTGAGAGTGTGAGGGCCAAGTTGTGATCCCATTGAGTGTTGGTAAATCTGTAGATGTCAATTTCTTCAAATTATATTCAAGCTAGTCAAGATTGGTGGAAAACTAAGACAACTTGGTATCAAAACTTATCAAATCCAATCCAACTCTTAAGGTCAAAGTCTTTGGATCCGAGTGAGTCCAATAGGGATGTTTGGATCTAATTTTTGTGTGTTTTGATTCAATTATTGTGAGTCTTAGTCTTTGTGATCTAGGCAAGGCTCATTTTTCAAGGTGACTAGATTTTAGTGATGTCTTGATTCTTGGATTTTTAAAAAAATTGTTTTTTCCTAGGTATCATGGCAAACGACGAAGTTCCCGTTATTGGAGATGAGTTCCCCTCCTCTCTCGAAATCCGACTTGTGTCACCCGATATGGGAGATCCGATTGACCTTAACCAATTGCTTCACACGTTAAGTAAATATGTATTGGAACTTCACCAAAGGAATAAACAACGTGATAATCAAATGCAAATTTTTTTGAACCAATTGCAATCCATTAACTCCAACAGCTCGGGCTATCAATCGAACATTACTGGTGAAAAGAAATTCAAACGTCCCAAAGTTGTTGAAGATTGGATACACCGTTGGTTGAGCTATTTCAGCTTACACAACATTCTGGAAGAAAATCGAATATCATCCATGTTTCTAAAATGTAAGGCTTCCTCCTAGTGGAGGGAACTACCTTCGAAATCGGCAACTTGGGTGAGGAATTTCGAAAGGCCATTGTTGCCATAGATGACTCGAAAATGTATATTTGGTTTATAAATTGTCGGATGGACAATCAAGAATTGGACACGTATCTCCATTATTTACCAATTTTATGGCCAAGGTGCCACTCTTCCACCAAAAATTGGCATAGTGGCAGTTCATTTACGAACTGTCTGCCGATTTTCAAAATGAGTGCAAGCGTAATGTCTTCCATACCTTGAAAGACGTTATCCGCATGGCAAAAGCCTATGATAGTACTGTCATCGCTTCACGGAAGAGCATACACAACCAAGCGGCCCCAAACAGAAATCTAATAAGCCAAAGAATAAGAGAAAAAAGTGTTTTGATAAACTAGAAGTTGCTACTCAAGAAGAAAACAAGAAATCGATAATAAAAGACAAGGCATGGAAGATGGCAATAAAAAAAATCTTTGTTTCTTATGTAATAAACTTGGGCATCATGCGAAATGGTGCCCAAAGAAGAAGAACAAGTCATCGAATCTCATGACGATGGAGTCACTCGCAAGTAAACTTCAAGTTGATCTATTAGGAAATTGTGCTTGTGGTTGTAATTTCAGTATGATAACTTTCAAACCTAATCAATTGTTTCGAGTTTGAGGCAAAATTAACGTACTAATTAATTCAAGCAGCACTCACAATTTTTTAAATTCGCAGCTTGTGCAGAAGTTTTGAGTGCCTACCATGGCCAGTGATCACTACTATGTGGTCCACTTATCCTCGGGGTTGGGGGACACAAAGACTTAGAATGTCAAAGTCCTTGATTTGGAGCTTCAGATATAGGATTATGCCAAGCGACTCAACTTTCATGCCACGAATCTCGATCACACTGATGTCATCCTTGGCTATGAATGGTTTTTTAGTAAATTAGTTTTATTAAAAATAGATTTTAAAAAGTATTCATTGGTATTTAAGGATATGTATGGTAAAAATGTCTCTATTTTTTGAGATACGAATGTACTACTCCCATCGCCGATGGTTTTCTCAGCCAAAATAATGAAAAAATTACATGACTTTGATTATGAATTTACCATCTCGTTTTGAAATTTCGTATGCATTGTGATATTGTTAATAATTCTGATGTGAATGTGTTTCCTCTTTATAATACCAAAATTTCTCATCACGAGCAACAATTAATGCATGAATTCGGTTAGTGGTCGACCATATTAGAAAATTGGCTATGTTAATTCCAGTAAAGACCACCATGAAAGCTTTTGATTTGGGTCATATATTTGTTGCATCTGTTTAGACTGTATAGATTACCGAGTGACATTGTGAGCAATCGCGATTTGCAGTTCACCAGTCACTTTTGGTCGGTCGTATTCACTAAACTAGAGACAACATTGAGCTTAAGCTAGTCTGATCATCAGACGATCATATGGAAAGAACTAATTGGATGATGGAACAAATGCTTTGAGCATATGTTTTCCGATGGCAATCTCATTGGGAGAAGCATCTGCCCTTGATTTAGTTTTCCTATAATAGTAGTAAGCGTTCAGCTACCGGTTATATCTGTTTATGCTTATGTACGGTTATGAACTTAGATCACCCATTGCAATGGAAAATCAGATGATCAAGTTTCAAAAAGTAGTAGATTGTTGTGGGTATTTCATGTATACAAATAAATAAGTGGGTCCCACCACTTAAAATACTGTTGGCCAAGCCTTGCCTAGTGGGCCCCGCCACAATACAGTAGAATAATAAGTGCAAGGCACTGACATCTTGTGTGTATAAGCCCAGCCACCAATGAGCACAAGTAGCAAGTTGTAATTCCTAGGAATAAGAGACTAGGGGCTTAAAACTCTAAAATGACATTAGAGGCTCTAAGTCAAGTTGCAAATAAAAAAACTAAAAGGGCCTAACTTAAAACTCACATGAATCATGCGAGTGTCATTCTGATTTCTTAGCACCATTAGATTTAAGTTGTGTTTCTTTGAAAGGTTTGGAGTAGAATTTTAAGATTTTTTAGGAACAAACCCTTTCAGACTGGTATGAACTTGTATCTCAGTCAGATTCAGCTGCTCATTAAGCTGCGAGAGTCACTTCCCAAACAAACTCAAAAAATCTTGAAAAAAGTGCATTTGTTTGTGGTTTTCTTGCAAAATTTTAAGATTTTCTAGCCCTTTCAGACTGGTATGAGCTTGTATCTCAGTCAGATTAACCTTCTCACAAAGCTGCGAGAGTTAATTCCCAAGCAAACTCAAAAAATCTTGAAAAAAGTGCATTTTTTTTTGTGGGTTTTTTGAAAAATTTTAAGATTCTCTGGGAAAAAAACCCTTGCAGACTGGTATGCACTTGTATCTCAGTCATATTCAGCTGGTAACCAAGCTGTGAGAGCTACTTCCCAAGGAAACTCAAAAAATCTTGAAAAAAGTGTATTTTTTGTGGTATTTTTGCAAAATTTTAAGATTTTCTGGGAAGAAACCCATGCAGACTAGTATGCAATTGTATCTCTATCAGATTAACTTGCTCACCAAGCTGTGAGAGTTACTTCCCAAGGAAACTCAAAAAAATCTTGAAAAAAGTGCATTTTTTGTGGTTTTTTTGCAAAATTTTAAGATTTTCTAGGAACAAACCCCCAAAGACTGGTATGAACTTGTATCTCAGTCAGATTAACCTGCTCACCAAGCTGCAAGAGTTACGTCTCAAGGAAACTCAAAAAATCTTGCAAAAAGTGCATTTTTTTGTGGTTTTTTTCCAAAATTTTAAGATTCTCTAGGAACAAACCCTCACAGACTGGTATGCACTTGTATCTCAATTAGATTTAGCTGCTCACCAAGCTGTGAGAGTTACTTCCCTAGGAAACTCAAAAAATATTGACAAAACTGCATTTTTTTGTGGTTTTTTGGCCAATTTTTGAGATTTTCTGGGAACTAATCTTTGCAGGCTGGTATGTGCTTGTATCTGAGTTAGATCCACTTGCTTAGCAAGCTGCAAGAGTTACTTCCCAGAGAAACTCAAAAATTTGTTGTCTGAGAAGGTTCTAGGCCACTTTTTGCTCTTGGGAACCTTCATAGGGGCATTTTTTTTGGGATCTAACTCTTGTAGACTTCTCTGTGTCCTTGTCTCAGGGAGATGAAACTTCAGAGAGCTCTGCAAAAGTTACTTCCCAAGGGAAATTCAAAAATTTGTTGTTTGAGAAGGTTCTAAGCCATTTTTTGCTCTTGGGAACCTTCATAGGGGCCCCTTTTTGGGATCTAACTCTTGTAGACTTTTCTGTGTCCTTGTCTCAGTGAGATAGAAATTCAGAGAGCTCTACGAAGGTTACTTCCCAAGGAAACTCAAAAATTTGTTGTTTGAGAAGGTTCTAGGCCATTTTTTGCTCTTGGGAACCTTCACAGGGGCACTTTTTTTGGGATCTAACTCTCGCAGACTTTTCTGTGTCCTTGTCTCAGTGAGATGGAACTTCAAAGAGCTCTGCGAAGGTTAGTTTTGAGTTTTGAATTTTTTTTTATTTTTACAAAAGATTTTTGAATTTTTATGGGTTTTTCTCTGTTTTTCCAAAATCTATTCGGAAGTAGCCTTCACAGGCTTCTATGCAGGTCTGGGACGTGGCAACCTCGCCTTCACCTGCATAGCAAGAAGAGAGAGAGAGAGGAGAAAGAGAGTGGAGAGAGATAACGCCTAGGTTGAGAAAGGCTTTGGGGGCTCGAGCGTTTACCCAAAGCTATTCTATCCCAACGGAGAGAGAGAGAGAGAGAGAGAGAGAGAGAGAGAGAGAGAGAGAGAGAGAGAGAGAGAGAAAAAAAACCAAGAGAGTTTTATTAAGAAGAGAATGGAAGATGATGCAATACAAAGGAAATGACTCCCTCTTATAGATTTTAGAGGTGAGCCTCCTTTACTCTCATTGGCCACTTCATTGGGGCAAGGATTCTAATCCAAGCCTTTAAAAAAAACACAACTTAAATCTATTGGTGCTAAGAAAGCACAAGGGCACTCACATGATTCATGTGAGTTTTAAGTTGGGCCATTTTAGCTTTTTTATCTACAACTTGACTTAGGGCCTCTAATGTCATTTTAGAGTTTTAAGCCCCTAGTCTCTTATTCCTAGGAATTACAACTTGCTACTTGTGCTCATTGGTGGCTGGGCTTATACACACAGGATGCCAGTGCCTTGCACTTATTATTCTACTGTACTGTGTTGGGGCCCACTAGGCAAGGCTTGGCCAACAGTATTTTAAGTGGTGGGACCCACTTATTTATTTGATACATGAAATACCCACAACATAGATTTCTTGCATAATATGCAAGAAATGCTACGGATAGCACATGAGATTGTCCAATGTTCCCAAGATAGGGACAAATATTATTCTAATTTGAAAAGATCGCCTGAAGATTTTCAAGATGAGGATTGGGTATATTTATAAATCCCAAAGGATTGAAGCGTAATGCGTACATGCAAGCATTACAAAGTGTCCGCTAGATATAGAGGACCATATAAATCCTAAAAAGAATAGGATCCTTGGCTTACCAATTGGACGTCTCGTAAGGAATGCAAGTACACCTGATATTTCATGTAAGTTGACTTAAGAAAAGTGTATGTGGAGGAAAAAATCTTAGTTCTAAAAATCAATTGAACCTGTCAGAAGAATCACTGGGAGTGACTCAACTTGAACCTAAAAAGATCTTGGATACCATAACTAAACGATTGCAAAATCATATAGTTTACCGAGCATCTGACTCGATGGAAGGGTCATATAGATGGTGATGATTTTTTTCGAACAAGAAGATAGCCTGAAAAGCATGTTCTCTAACTTTAAGTTCCGATGACAAAACCTGAATAAGGGGGAAGAATGTCATGCCCACAGTTGGACTGATCTCGAATTATTATCCTGATAGGAGGTCAATATTAAAACTCAATATGGTGGAATTATCCTGATAGGAGGTCAATATTAAGTGGATGAGATGGCCCAGTTAGGTTGTTGATGTGTCCAGTGAGGTGGTGTCATAGTGCACTACTAGTGGTGCATGGGCCTTGGAGGGTATAAGTATATCCATTGGGCTCTCACTAGTGTATGCTGGATTTCGATGATGTAGCTACATGTTGCTAGTGTGACTCCTCTCCTCTATTGAGTGATTGATCCATAGCTTGGGCTAGATTTGATCAATCTAGGTTTGATTCGGTTGATTTATCCACCATCCGATTTTCTATTGTTTATTTGTTGCAGTTTTGTGTAGTCTTTGAATCCTTTGTGTAGTCATGTTTGATCTCCTATTAGATTGTAGGTTTGATCATTTCTTTCAATAAAGCACCTCCTTCTTTAGGAATTGACTATTTGTCTTCCAGGTGTACATGGATAAGTCTCTTCTAAAGAAGGATCAGAATGCAAACATCTCAGGATCTACTATAATCAAGTATAGGCAGAATACAAGGTTAAGGGGATCTTAGAATTTCTCCTAATCGTAAAGCTCCAAGTATGGATACCATCATCTACTAACTCCATTATTTTTAGTCCAAAAGTATATTGTGACATTCAGATAAGAAGTGACAACATCGAAAATATCGGGTTCTATCGAAATATTAGGATGAAACATCCTTGGTATATCTGAGATTTGAGGATCGAGAATCTACACATTGATTACATATAGGATGGCAATGCTCTAGTTAAGTCATGATGTTCTACAATGTATCTCTTATAGGACCTCTCTTAAGATACCTCTTAGTATTGCTCCTTCTAACTTCAAAGATATGTAAGAAATTTTCTAAAAAATCTAACTCTCTAGGGTTAGAAATCCTTACACTCTCAATCCATCAATGAAAATAGAAATCTTGCATAGATGCTAAGGTTGATATGGGTGCTACGACAAGAATTCCATATAGAATGAATGTTTTCTCTCTCTTACCTATCACTCTTATGTGTTCTTTGAGACTTTTTGGTTTTTTTTCCCACTTGCTGATTTTCCTTATTCAAATGAACTGTGAACCATTTACTGCTACTTGACACTATCACACCCATACAAAATCTCTAATGAAATCTGATGTTGTCCCCAACAACGACTGCCAACCGCACACAGTGCCTTAATCCCATTTGTAAAAGATATGAATTAAGTATTCTTTTAATCGCATAACCATGTGTATATATTCGATAATCAAAGTCACTAAGTCATTCAAAAGCAACATCAATCAATTGAACATCGATTCAGAGAGCAACTATTTGATCTTTCTCTCTATTACTATAGATAATTGTTTCAGAAAGATCGCGACTCTATCTGCAGTCAGACTTGTACACATTTTGACTATACGTATTCATCCTAGTAATATAAGTCATGTTGTATCGTGTTGAATGCATGTATTCTGTTTTTTTTTATTCGTGATATGTAGATAAGATAATTCATAGACTAAACTATTCATAATTCTGTAGACATGTCGAATCTAATGCTCTAAGATCTAATTTATTTTTTCTTTCGTAATAAATCTAAATCAATGTAATTCATGCATGTCTATGGAATCAACTGTTTTGATCCCAGCAAATTCAAAGCTAGGATCAAGTAGAGCGATCTTCGAATTATCGAAGGTGGATTGAATTTGATAGACATAGATTGATGCACCGAGGATTATCGACCAACTCCGATATTTTCCCTACATGGTATCAGAGCTTCATTGTTATCTAAGCTCGATTTATCATATCTGATATCAACATGATTTCAGAACTTGATTTATCATTTGATATCTAAGTTTCCAATCAAATAGAGCATACAATATTAGAACGATTGTTCCGATACTAAATAAACACCTATTAAAATGTTTGAAAGTCATATAATCTATTATTTGCATACTCTCATCTTGAACTTCTTAATGGATTTGAAATCACAATATGCTTTAATGATAGATAAACTCAATGCTTTTGAATTACCACTTACGGAAATTCAAAATGAAGGTTGTGCAGATGGCCAAAGAACTATGGAAAATAGTCATAGGTACCGAATAATTCTTTGTGTCGATGAGCAAGCCATTTCCAAGTGAAAGTTCAGGGATGGTGAGGCTTTCACCTTAATCACCCTTAACATCTTTGACACATAGATTGGCTACATCAAACAAGCCCAATCTTCAAAAGAAACTTGGAATATATCAAGTACACTTTACAAAGTGAGAGATGTCACTTTGAAGATGCATATGAGAAGAAAGTTCTTCTCACTCATAATGTCAAAAGGTAATTCTGTTCAGAATCACGTAAATCAATTCAAGACTCTGTTAGAATAGATGGCAACAATAGGTTCAATGATCGAAGATTCAGACGCTGTCATGACCTTATTGTCTAGCTTGCTGTCCTCTTGTAAAAACTAGGTGATGTTGATTTTGACTCACTTAGATATAACTTTGTCTAGAGTCACAACAATGTTGTTGCGGGAGAAAACTCGAGGAATGGAGCATCATTGTCCTCCATCAACAACTCGCAAGCTCTATTCTCCAAGAAAAATTTAAGAAGCAATAGAAGAAGCTGTCAAACAATTTGACAACAATCAAAAGTAGTCACAAAAGCAAGGTCTGAACCAGAATCAACAACTTGCTCAGGAAAATAAAATAATTTTCTGCAAATACTACAAAGGGAAGAATCACAAGATCCAGGACTACTGAATCTTGAAATCCAACAAATACAAGAAGAAATAGCTGGATCAACAAGCCAACATGGCTATCGATTCGAAGCAGAATGTCAAAGATGATGAAGAGCATAATGCCTTCACGGTGAAATTAGACTTTGATGCTTTCAAATCTATGATTTGTTGTTGACTAAGCAATTTCATTGGATAACTATTTTTGTAATGGTTTGAATAGAGTCATAAAATTGGAAACATCATTTTTTTTTAGAAATCTTTGTGTCCACATGCTTTGTGCATGATCATTCAAATGTAAGGACCAAAGGTTATCCTACTTCAATGATAGGAATAATGGTAATGTTTTGCTCTTCAAGTAGAGATTGTAGAATCTACATGTTTTTTTTACCAAAGAAGTTGTCAATGGTGGAAATGTGATCTTTCAAGAGTGGAAGAAACACCTTATTCAATTCGTTCATGGCCCAATGTAATTTGAATAATACTTAACAAGGGCTAACTATCCCTCAAGATAGAGCATTGTCTATAACTAGGCAAGAGACATCATTTTGTGAATCTTTTGGCTCATTTGCAAGTGAGGGCTTCTAGCTTCCTTGTGAATGTGAGCCATAGGGATCTCCATTGCTAGGTCTCATGTGCCCTATATACATGAATGCATGCTCATTTCCATTGCTTTGTACTCTTCTTTTCATTTCTAATGTGATTCCATTGAGATCTCATTGTTTTTAGCTTTCTATGGATATGCTATCTTGAATGCTTTGTACTTTTTTTGCTTTTAGTTTTACTTCCATTGTAATTGCTATTTGCTTAGATTTGGCACATGACATTTCTTGGTATCAAAGCATAGATCCATGATTCATGATGATTCTATGAGAATTCCATTAGATTTGATGAGTTTATTGTTTTTGTAGCTTTCTTTTTGCTAATTTTTAACTTTGAATTTTTCAGTTCTGTTCAGACAAATTTTTAGAATTTAATTTAGATTTTTATTATTAATTTGATTCAATAGCTTTGTAGGGCTTTGTTTCAGCTTTAATTTGCACCAATTTTCAAGGCATTTGGATAAGAGATGCAAAAGTTTTTGCACTTTTCCCAAAGGCTGTCAAAATAGGTGACTAGGATTTTGCTTTCACTTGATTTGTCAAATCTCGTTTTCGTTTTTCGGCAAGTTCCTCATGCTCTTGCTGGCATAGTCTTTCACTTTCCTCCTGAGCCTTTTGTTTTGCCCTACACAATGAATCAGATCTGCGCAAGAAAAGATGATGATATCATTCTATCTTCCTTCCTGAATCACTCCAAAGTACCCAAGAGTGCTCCAAACATTCTACAGTTCCTCTTAGCCAGACTAGGATCTTCTACCACCAGATAATGATTATTCCCACACTAGCCAAAAACACAGAGATAAGGCCACCCCAGAACTCACTGATTCAACTTCTGATGCCTTCCACCACTGCCAATTGCCTCAACCCGAATGCAAATTCACAGACAAACATGCATACTGGATCTGAATCTGCAAACAAAAGCAAAAACCCGACGCTACCATAGAAGTTGTTCTCTTTAAAAGTACATGTGCATAGATCTGCCCTTTCCAAAAGAGCATCCATCTTGACATAATTCCCTCTCTCTCGGTCTTGTCACTTAACTACTCGGTTTGGTCCAACTTCTGTAATCAGACAAAATATTCATTGATTATCAAAGGTATCTTAATTTCCTCCTAGCCAGCGATCTTCCCTGTTTATTTCGTTTGGAAAGGTGGGTTGTAGAATGATCATTAGCTATGTCTGCAGCATTGTAGCCCGTTCGCCTTGTTCTCTTTGGACTTTGATCGCCAACATTGACAGCAGAAGATGAAATCACCTTGGACTGAAGCCGCTTACCCTCCATTTAGTTGATTACTCTCTCTCTCTCTCTCTCTCTCTCTCTCTCTCTCTCTCTCTCTCTCTCTCTCTCTCTCTCTCTCTCTCTCTCTCTCTCTCTCTCTCTCTCTCTCTCTCTCTCTCTCTCTCTCTCTCTCTCTCTCTCTCTCTCTCTCTCTCTCTCTCTCTCTCTCTCTCTCTCTCTCTCTCTCTCAGCTCCATTGCTTTGTACTCTTCTTTTCATTGCTAATGTGATTCCATTGAGATCTCATTGTTTCTAGCTTTCTATGGATATGTTATCTTGAATGCTTTGTACTTTTCTTGCTGTTAGCCTTACTTCCATTGTAATTGCTATTTGCTTAGATTTGGCACATGACAATCCTATATCCAAGAAAGTAAAGGTAAGCAAGGATGTACTTTTTGATCAGTCACAATTTGCTAAAAGCTTGTCTAATGGATCTAACCCATTGTGCATTGAAGATCTTGACAAACCCAAGGAGGATCTTGACAAACTCGAGGAGGATCTTGACAAACCCGAGGATGGAGACAAAGATCCTAGTCAAAGGGGGCCGAGAAGATCAACAAGAAGCAAGGCCGAGCCCTCAAGGCTCACCTATGTGAACAAGGGAAAGCAAAAGGAAAACTCTACATCTTCTACCTCTTATTCCTTCTTAGTTACATTGCTTGAAGAACCGTCATCTTTTGAAGAAGCATATAGATCTAAAGTTTGGAGAGATGCAATGCAAGTAGAGTATGATGCATTAGAAGAAAATCATACTTGGAATCTTGTAAATCTTCCAAGAGGGAAGAAGCCACTTGCATGTAAGTGGATTTATAGAATAAAGTACAATCAAGATGGATCTATTAGTAAGTACAAGGCTAGGCTTGTTGCTAAAGGATTTCTTCAAGTAAAAGGATTGGATTATGAAGAAACATTTGCACCTGTAGCTAAGCTTGTAACTATTAGATTAATCATTTGCATTGCTACTTTGTTCACGTGGGATCTCTACCAATTGGGTGTGACAAATGCTTTCTTGAATGGCTTCTTAGAAGAGGAAATCTACATGATGCAACCTGAGGGCTTCATCAAGGTTGGTGAAGAGCAAAAAGTGTGCTACTTAAGGAAGAGCCTATATGCTTGAAGCAAGCACCTAGAGCTTGGTACTCTAGGTTGCATGATTTTCTCTATTCCCTTGGCTTTGTAATATGTGCTTATGAACCTTCTTTATATTTCAAATGTAATGAAGGAAAGATCATCATTTTGGTGCTATATGTTGATGACATCATTATGACAGGAAATGACGATGAAGGCATAAGCAAAGTAAAAGTTGATTTATCTAGTGAGTTCAAGATGGTAGATCTAGGCTTCCTAAAGTTTATACTTGGGATAGAAGTGTCTAGAAGTAGCAATTGTACTTTCATAAGTCAATCTAAGTATGCTACTTCCGTATGAAAGATTGTAAGGGGATTGACACCCCTATGGAGCATGTTGTGAAAGCAACTAATGAAGGTTCAAAATGGAACATGATATGACTAGTCAAGTGTGAACATGATAATGACAGAATTGATAATATTTCATCCACTCTCAGATCAAGAACATCTCCAACATCATTCAAAGAGATGTATGCGACACTATCCATGTGATACACCGACAAATCGAGAATAGTCTTGCCTTTGTCATTTGAATCCACGTCAGATAAGGATGAAATGGACAATGCACGAGATTGGGCTAGGTTGTACATTGCTACCAATCTTGCCTCCTCGTCAGCACCCAAGACTTCATTAACAATAGCTGACTCTGATATAACAGAAGCAGCGGATGATGAGGCACCCTCAATGCGTAACCTCAAAGTTCTTGCCTCTTCAGGAACAAGAGCAGAAAGACAAAACACAAAATTCATGCCCTCCTGCACAAAGTGACATGATCGATTGTGCTGGTCAAAATGGACCACACGTTTAAAATCACTCACTATTTTCGTGAATCGATGGTTGTGAGCTTGCTTTGAAAGTGGTTACTAGGTCATGGAAATAAATGAATCGTAGATTATCCATCATCAACATAGACTCATTCAGACTATCAAAATACTATTTATACAAAGCTGAAAAATATTATCTATGCTCAAATCCAAACCTCTCAATATCAAAAGACATATTGAAATACGTCTTGTAGTGACCTATGTAATTACCAACCTCAGATTCAACGAGGATGGCATGCAAGGCAGAATCAAAAGTATCAGAAGATGAGGAAGCCATGTCTTTAGAAGACCAAAAGTATAAACAATAGTCTCAAGTATCACTACGACGTGAGATGGATGGAAGTTACGCCAAAATAAGGGAGTCCTCACGTGATGGCGATATTGGTAACTGATAGGGTATCGCAGTGATGCGACAGCTCCAAGATTGTTCAAAATGTGAACTAGATTCTCGTGTGATAGCGTACTGATATGTGTGGGAACAAACAATAGCTACGAGGAGTAAAAATCGAAAACTAAGTGAAAGTTGTAGACTGATCGAACCACATATATATAGTTAAAACCAATAAAATCCAAGCCATATATGCGTTGACATATCAATGGATCAGATCTCACACGCATAATGTAATTGTCCACACGTGCGAGTCCACATGTGAGAGTCCACACGTGTGAGAATACACGTCAATTTTCCATTCGGCCACGTGTCCACATGTGCAAGTCCACACATGCAAGTCCATATGTGCGGGTCCACACGTCAATCTTTGAGTCCACATGCGGGTCCACATGCGAGTCCATATGTCAATTTTTTATTTGACCATGTGTCACCATTGCACACAGTGTGAACCTTTTTCACCTATATAAGTCCATTTTCCATGATTTTTTAGGTTTTTGTTCGATTTTGGTTTTTTCTTGGAATGCTACTAGAGTACTTTCAGACTCGATATCGCCATCATGCGATGACCTTCCTCCTGATCTCTGACTCTGCTACTGTCTCGCGTCATAGCGAATCAGCCTCACTGTGACTAGTATTGGCATCACACGAGAGAACCCGTCATTCTCTGCCACTATAGCGCAATCCTCGTGTCATAGAGATATTCATTTTTACCTCCTAGTATCACCATCACGCGAACCTGTCTGTCATTCATTGCTATAGTAACCCTCTCTCGTGTGGTAGAGATATCCGGCCTGAATGGCTTGGATGAAGCAAACCGCTAGGATGACTACCTTTGTTGAATCAGTCTGTCTCCCACAGATTGAACCTATTCGTATGCAAAGACGCAGAAGACCTCACCGTCTATGATTGAGGGACATTAGGGCGTTACAAAGGAGCACCAAGCTTCTGATCCCAAAAGCAACATTGTACCGGGCTGTGAGGGAGGTCAAGCAGGATATGACTACTCATTTGCCTTATGTAGTGAGGTGGAATATCGTGGCTTTGGAGGCACTCCATACTGCATATGAAGACTTCTAGACTAAAATGTTTGAGGATTCGATCTTGTGCTTGATACATGCCAAGAGGGTGACGCTGATGCCCAAAGACATGTTTCTTGTCAAGAGGCTTCGGAACACCTATGACAACATTTTAAAGTCAGGCTTCACACATAGGCAAGTTCCTCTTGAAAGGGGGCCTGTCCCACCTCGAAAAAAGAGAAAGCAGGCACAGTCCAAGGAGTGAAAACCCAAGCCTAGGTCTCCCAGCTCTTCACCCTCATCTCCTCCCGTTGAAAGAGATGTGACAACTACCTCGACAATTCCTTGGATTGAGAACCCTCCCGTAACCCCTGATCTTGAAATCGCAAGTTCTCCTTCTCAACATGCGAAGGATCTAAATACAATGGTGGACAAGATTGTATCTGATGTTGATGAAACTGACAAAGAGTTGCATAGGAGAGTTTTTGTTTTGTATAGATGATATAAATTATAAAATGCATATCAAAGACCAGCATTGTACGGATATAAAGGAGAAGACCTCCCATATCTCAGATACAGTTGTTGAAGTTGGGTGTGTATATTATGTAAATAAATACACATATACAGTCACCAAGGATATTTGTGTTGTATCTCCATTTTTTGGGCATTTGTTGCATAAAGAGAGAAAAGCCAGAAGGCTCTTCAGGCAAACAAACAAGGAGGCATCAATATTCATCATTCCATAATGTGCAAAGTAAGATAAAATGTTTTTGTAAGATTTGTTTTTTAGAAACTCTTATAGATTCTAGTCATTCATTGCTTGGCAGCAAATATTGGAGCATGAGTGGATTCTATTGGAAGCTGCACACTTGTGTGCATGAAAATGAATTCCTTGAATGTCCCCCATCCCATTTGAGGTATCAACAAATGTTATTCATTAGTTCTGGCACGAAATGTTGCAAATCCTACCTCTGCAAGGCCCTACAAGCATGAAGGTGTTGCGGATGAAGCTTCCCCGGAGGTGGATAGTGAGGTTGCGGTACTTGAGGATCTGCCTCAAACACTTATGATTGAAATGTAAATATTGAAATATAAGTTTCGACACTTGTTGATATAACAAATGTATAAAAAGATATCATCACATGATGATACATAGAATAGATAGACAACCAGAAAGTGGGCTATTATTGAAAGCCACGACTACTTTATTTTGATTTTAGGAACAATATACATTTTTCAATCTACTGAATACTATTTGGTCGATGAAATCTTTAAGTCATTTGAGACAATTTTGTATCGATTTTTTTGAAAGGTACATTGTTGCACGTCTACCATCCCAATGTTTATGTGGTTTCGACAATTTCTATGCTTCTATTTAAATCCTTGCATTGTATGTGATTTTCTTGTCTTGGTCTTACATGTACATGAAAGAAACTTGTTAAACAATATCAACATTGAGATTATTTTAAATGCAATGGCGAAATACTGAAAACACTGAAAAATCATTGAAAGTCATTTCAAATGTGTATTAAAGAAGACACACATACATCTACCAATCTCTCATTGACTCGAAAACAAAAGTGTTCAAGAATATCATATTGCAGCAAGGTAAGCTCTGATCGAATGTGATCGAGTGTCCAATATTCCTCCACCTCAATTGTTGTAAGAGTAGAATCATTTTGTTTCACTTGGATTTCTATTTGATCTTGATGATTTACTGTAAAATTCTGATCCAATGCTTTCCATTCATTGCCAACTTTGGACCATCTTCTATAATAAAATGTTAAAGAAAACATTTGTTTTTCTATAAGATATCTAAATTTCATTGACGATCTATTAACTATGCACTCGATATTGCCATTACTTTTTTTATCTCATTGATCATCTAGGAGGCTTGATAACATATTGTCTATCACTACAAATAAAATTGTCGCTGTTCTACAAATATTACATGCAACAAAAAACTCTACAAACATTGCAAAAGGCAGAAACAAGTGCAATCTACTATTTTTTGAACATGTGCTACATTTCATACAGTTTTGAATGTCCATAAAAAATCTTGATCGGAAGCTCTCCGCTATGGTAGAATCCGAAGGAATCCATTCTTCGCTTGAGAAAGAGGGTATTGATATCGCCTCTAATCTTCCACCTAAACTGGATGGTGTGTAGGATGAATCATAGAAAAAAAATACAAGGATCCAAAAGTGATCTTCTAGAGCAGTTCATGTATTGCAGAAGACCAATATCAGAATGAATAATGTCCATGATGTGGACAAGGAATTGTATAGGTTGCCATTCAATTATGCTTGATGGATGTGTAGAAGCTAAAGCTTTTTTCAATTTTTCAAATGCTTCCAACACCTCAACTGTCCAAATTGATACAATGGTCAACTTGTATATAGGTCTGGCTAAATCCGCAAAGAATAGAATGAATATCCGATAAAAATTTGCATGCCCCATAAAAACGTAGACTCCTCGAATTGTTCCTGGCGGCGGTAATTCCACTATGACTTTGATTTTGGAATAATCCGTAGCAATGTCATGTCTTGATATCACATGTCCAAGGACAACTCCATGAGCAATCCAATACTTTTTTGGATTTAAGGAGATTTGGTATTTACGACAACGTTCAAATACTTTTTCCAAATGATCCAAGTGGTTTGTATCGGCACTCTGAACTCCAAGGTCGTCCAAGTAGATTTAAAGGAATTTCTGCAAGCAGTCTTTGAAGGTGAACTACATCACTCTTTGAAATGAACTAGGTGTATTACAAAGTCCAAACGACATAATTTTATAAGCATAAGTTTTCCATTCTGTTGCAAAAGTTGTTTTATGACGATCATAAGGTTGCATAAAGCTTATGTTTCCAATCCAATCATGAAGCTTCAACCATCTTCATAACAATTCCGTATAGGATCTTGTTCAACGATTCTACTTGTCCATTGCAACGCAGGTAATATGGTGTACTCGTCCTATGGACAACCAGATAAGAGGATAACAGGTGAGTGATAGTCTCGTTTAGGAAATGCGTTCTATTATCACTCACAAGTTCTAGTGGGCACCCAAAACGAACTAGGATATTTTCATATAGGAATTTAGTAGTGGAGTTGGCGTTAGCCTTCTTCACCACCTTGGGTCAAATAGTCAGTGGCTACAATGATATAGTGAGCTTGGGAGCCACGGGCGGCTAGACGAATAGGGCCGACATAGTCAATGCCCCATTTCTCAAATGGCATCTCAGCCAGTATAGGTTGTAACGACATTATGTCTTTCCCTGGGTTCGGTAGAACCGTTGACACACAACACACCTCTTAACCTGATAGTGAATATCCTTGAACATCGTGGGCCACCACAAGCCGTGTTGCAGCACTTTCCTATTGGTAGCTTTGGCAGTGAAAGGCCCTCCCCCTATTCCTTCGTGGGCGATGCTTACGACTTGGGACACTTCGTGCGTTAGGACACAGCGGCATATGATTCCATCGTTATAGATGCGATAAAGATGTCCGGCTATCAATGTAAAAGGGAAAAATTTAATGATTAACCTGCATCATTCTACTTTGCTTATCTCAGGGAGAGGACGTCTTGACATAAGATATCCAACTATATCGGCAGCCTACTCACGGATGACATTGACGTGGAATAATATGGCGTCAAGAAGTTTATCATCGACCTCTCTATTCTTAGGAACATTTTGGAGAGAGGTGATCGGCCAAATAATGTTGTTTCCCTTTGCGAATGATTATTTTAAAGTCAAACTCTTGGAGAAGCAGCAGCCATCGAGTGATTCGTCCGGTCGTGCATGGTCTATTTACCAGATACAGTAGGGCTTAGTGATCTACAAAGAAGACAAATGGAATGGCTAGTAATGGCTGATGGGGCAAGGGAGTATAGAAAACGTGAATGAAGAAGAGAACATGAATATTTGCGGAACAGCTCTCCCATTACAATGGGTTGCTAGATGCAAAAACAGTCTAAGAGAATGTTTACACTAAGTATAATCATAGCTTAAGAGTTCTATTGCCCAATAGGATCTTATAAATTAGTTCATACTTAGAAAAACAAAAATGAGTACAGTCCACCAAAGAGATTAGAAATGGTTTGTGTGTGGTATTACTAAAAAATGAATTTAGTCAGAAGTTTAGTTTTGAAATAGATTGAAAGAGCAGTATGACAACGCAAGTTCCTCAGGCATCAAAGGCAGCCATCGTCTGATCAAAAACTGAGGAGTTGTAGACGTCCCATGTTCTGATCAGAGTAAGTGAACAAGTGTGATCAAACAACAATGAAGTGCATTCAAATCACAACAAGCATTCATCTACGTTATTACACAGATATAAAAGCATGTTTTGCACTTAAGCACAACAAAATAGCAAAATGATGGCGTAACCGGGAACGCACTTACATTCTACATAGGATGCAAGCCTAGAATGCTCATTCACAGATCAGCATGCAAACCAATAAACGTTCAATGGATTTCTACAGCTACCTACACATAAAACGGACTGAATTCAGAGCCTACACTACATTAACACTGAGCTACATTGCATAACTTGACAAAAACAAGAAACAAAGCTAAACTATAGCATGTTAGAAGTCCAAGAATCAAGAACTAAC
>MU836534.1:0-27510 GCA_029204225.1 Diphasiastrum complanatum | reverse complement strand
CACCAAATCTAATGGAGGTTCATCCATGTTTTTAACCTTCATTGATGACTACTCAAGATATTGTTGGGTGTTCTTACTTTCCCTCAAGTCTCAAGTATTTGATACTTTTGTAAAGTTCAAGTTGTTTGTGGAAAAGCATCATAATCATAGCATCAAGATTCTTAGAAGTGGACAATGGTGGAGAATTCATCTCCAATGAGTTCAAGGCCTTTTGTGAGGAGGAAGGGATCAAGAAAGAGACTTCTTGTCCTTACACTCCTCAACAAAATGGAGTTGCTGAAAGAAGGAATAGAACATTATGTGAATGTTCTAAGGCTTTAAGATTAGATGCTTGTTTGCCCAAATCCTTTTGGGGTGAGTCTCTTGTATGTGCAAACTACTTGATGAATAGGGTGTCTTGCAAAGCAATTGAAGGCAAAACTCCTTATGAGATGTTGTATAAACCCAATCTTAATCACTTGAAAGTTTTTGGGTGTATATGTTATGTGCATGTGCCATTGGAAACAAGAACCAAGGAGGATCCATCTTCCACAAGAGGGATCATGCTTGGATATGCAAGCTCAAGCAAGGGCTACAAAGTCTATCTCCCATCCTTGAACAAATTTGTTGTTTCAAGGGATGTCATCTTTGATGAACATCATATGCATATGCTTGAAGAAGGCTCAAGTGCTCCAACAATCAAGAAGAAGATGGCCGAGGAGCAAGATCTTGGTTTTGAGGAGGAGCTCATGGAGGAGCAAGCACCAAACCCACCTATCACACCAAGGAGATCTTCAAGGGCAAAAGTGGATCCATCAAGGCTCACATATCAAGGCAAAGGACAGCAAGTTGAGGGTATCTCATCCACTTCTTATGCTTTATCTAGTTTTGAAGAACCGTCTAATGTTGAAGATGCATTGAACTCCAAAGAATGGTATAAAGCTATGTTGGATGAGTATGATGCCTTGATTGAGAATGAAACTTGGTTGCTTGTTGAGAGACCTCAAAGGAATGTAATAGGATGCAAGTGGGTCTTCAAGCTTAAGTTGAATGCAAATGGGAGTGTTAACAAACATAAAGCAAGATTAGTTGCAAAAGGTTATGCTCAAGAGAGAGGGATAGACTATGAGGAAACTTTTGCACCCGTGGCCAAGATGGTCACAATAAGACTAATCATTGCACTTGCATCACATTTTGGATGGATTCTATGTCAAATGGATGTCTCTAATGCTTTCTTGAATGGTTTTTTGGAAGAGGATATCTATATGGAGCAGCCACAAGGGTTCATCAAGCATGGAATGGAGAACAAAGTATGCCATCTCCAAAGAAGCATCTATGGCTTGAAGCAAGCCTCGAGATCTTGGAATTCAAGACTACATTGCTATCTTATTTCACTTTCTTTTGTTCAAAGTGAATATGATCCCACTCTTTACATTAAGTTTGATGATGTTGGTATTGTACTTTTACTCATTTATGTAGATGACATCATCATTAGTGGAAATAGTGTTGATGGTATTGAAAAAATCAAGATAGATCTATCCTTAGAGTTCAAGATGGTAGATCTAGGGTGTCTTCACTTCATTTTAGGCATAGAAGTACTTAGAGGGTCTGATTTTATCTTTATAAGTCAAGTAAACTATGCTCAAAGTCTTTTGAAGAAGTTTAAGATGGAAGTATGCAAAAGTGTTGACACACCAATGGAGCAAGATGTAAAAGTGCCAAATGAAGATGATGAAAGATCCTTCATGGACATCACTTTGTTTAGGCAACTTATAGGTTCCTTAATGTGGATCACTATAACTAGACCAGATCTTAGCTTTAGTGTATGTAGGTTGAGCCAATCCATGCAAAAGCCATTGAATATCCATTGGAAAAAGGCTAAGAGGATTCTAAGATACATCTCGGGTACATTGGATTTTGGGATTCTATATAGAGGAGATGTGATTAAACTTCATGCATTTAGTGATTCAGATTTTGCAGGGGACAAGAGGGATAGGAAATCAACAAGTGCCTATTCAACTTTCATAGGAGAAGGTGTGGTTTCATGGCTTTCAAAAAAGCAAGAAACTATATCTCTATCTTCAACCGAGGCCGAGTACAAAGCTTTGACAACCACTACAAAGGAGGTACTTTGGATCAAGAGATTATTGGTGGAGCTAAAGATCATGGATTCAGAGGAGGCACCAATCATCTACAATGACAATATATCAGCCCAACACCTTGCATCTAACCCAATCTTCCATGCAAGATCTAAGCACATTGAGATATGCCATCACTTTGTGAGAGAAATGGTGCAAGCCAAGGAGATTGCTTTGGAGCATGTTCCAAGCAATGAATGTGTAGCTGATCTACTTACTAAACCACTTCAAAAGACACCTTTTATGAAGTTCAGATCATCACTTGGAGTGATTAGTAAAGCAATGATTGAACCAAGCTAGATAGTGAGGAGGAGTGTTAAAAATTCACAATTCTAGCTTGACTAGTTTTGGTCATATGACTTGTAAATAGTTAGATGGTCATGATGTGGCTTGTCACACGTGCCAAATAGTATAGGATTCCATTCATAAGGATGTTCTCAAGTAGACCTAAGTGTTAGAACCTTTGGAATGAGTCCAAATTATGCTTAGATACAAGGGAGAAAAAATATGAGCTATTTTTGGTAATTTTTGCATTGTTGAGGGATCTCCAAGATTCCAACCCTAACTTGGTAGGGATGAAAGATCCACCAAAATTAGCATTAGGGATAGGTTTAGGGCTACTCATACCTGCCCAAAACCGTGATGGATCATGTATATATAGGTGATGATATCTCACCAAAATAAATCAAGCAATTTCATGTTTTTTCTCTCATAATGGTGCAATTGCTCTCTATGTTCATAATTGTTTGAGTACTTGTGATTACTAATGATTATAGGATTGAATGTAGGTCTGGTGTACAGTACTCAAACTGTGGGAGGCCGTACTTTCACACGTGTGAAGCCTTCTTCAAGGATTTGGGGCATTTAGTGAGGTTCAAGCATAGATTTTTGATGGATTTTGATGGTTCAACTTGTGCTAATCTTATGAAATCATAATCTATTGTTTCCCTCATCATTTCAAGTGTTTTAGGATCCTTATTTGCTGTAATTTTTACAATGGTTTTGATTGCCACGCATGGCAAATCAATATGGGTGTGGCAATGCCACGCCTATTTTTTTTTTTTTTTTTTTTTTTTCAGAATCTCTGACCTTTGTAGAGTGAGCAGCTGTCGCTGAAAATGTGGTAGGAAACGCCGACTTATTTTTGAAAAAATGTGGGACAACGAGCCCAAATTTCCAGCTCTACAATGTCGCCGGAGCTTTTGGCGTGGCAGAGCCACATGTGGCTCTGCCATGCCCGCAATATTTCACCGAAATTGACTAAGGCATCGCGTGGCATGGCAAGTTTCAGTGGCAAAAGGCAGTTATTTGTAGTTGTGTAGGAAGCATGAGAGTAGAGAGAGATCCTCTAAATGAATCTACAAAACCATGATGGAGTAGGGCTGGCCTCCTTATATAAGACTAAGAACCCCCTGTGCAAATAGTAATGCAAGGTCCCTCCTCTATACATAGATTCCACTATACATAGAGTCTCTATACATGGATTCTCTATACATAGATTGCTATTGATACTCTACACATGCATATACGGTCCCAAACCTTGTACTAACTCCTATTAGTGTGTCTGGGGCCTCACAAGGTTATTAATTACTTGCAGGTCACGTCCAGTATGACGTGGCATAACTAATAAGCTTGATTCACTGGAGTACCGGGTATCCAAGTCTAGGACTATACCGAGTCCTATATATCGGACGTGGACATAACATTCTTCTTCCCTTATCTGAATCTGTCCTCAGAACTAGAAAGAATTATAGGAACAGTTCCTTTAACTTTCATTATTAACCTTTGAAATTATTATCCTTGATCTAACTTTCTTATCAAACAAGTACTCAGAATTAAAACTGGTTTTCAACCATTAACCTCTGCACATTATTTCCCCCTACTTCATGCACTTCCTTTTCATTTGGTTCTTTCCCCCCTCCTACTCTCTCACTATTGCTAATACTTTCAAAAAGTTCCTCTAAAACAATGGCTCTAGGCTTTTGAATTGAGATATTTGCTCGACTTCAAAAAGACTAGGTGGATTGGGTCTTCTTGACCCTTCTACTACCTCACTCTCTCTACTTTATAGATGCATCCACTATAACTTTTCTTGTCCTCAACCTTGGGCTCTAATGTTGACGGCCACTCTCCCTCCAATTCCCTCGACAAATGGTTCCAATTCTCAATCCTATTTTCTGGAGTTTACTCATTCTTCATTTTTCTTCTCCACTTCACTCCCTCCTTTGTTCAAATCCATTTATAGAGTTCTTCTCTCCATGAGAGAGCTTACCTTTTGGATAGGTTGTAATTCTATATCCCCCCTTGAGTCCCTGTGGTAATTCTATATCCCCCTTGAGTCACTGTGGTGATTCTATATCCCTCTTGATTCCCCATGATTTTCTAAAGATATCACCATGAACTCTAAACCTCTTGCTTTGATCGAAAAGAGACTCTATCAAAATCTTACCCGTAAAGGCATTATTAGTTGGGACCATAATATGGACTCCATTTACTCCCTCAGCCTTTCTTAATCGACTCAGGTTAGAACTTGGCCTCTCCTCCCATGAAACTAACTTCCTTACCTTCACCTTTTTCCATAGAGACCTTGGCCCCCTTTCTACTTCCTTGACTGTAGATGGCAATAACAATTGGCTCTTCAAGGCATTGGACAAACAGATAAAATCTCATATTCCTATGTTTACTCTGCTACTAAAGAGTCCAACTTCACCATTTCATGGTTCAACGCTAAGTGAAATTTTTTTGATCCCCTCCCTCCACCTTTGGAAGTCCAGATTCTATGTACCCATAAGATCAGACCTAGCAAGTATAAATTCTTCTCTCTTAGGATTTTTTAGCACTCTCTTCTTGTACATGCCAGTTATAGGAGTAATGTGTCGCATGTCTTCTCTAAATGCAAAACTATAGATGAATATGTGAGTCATATATTCTTTCATTGCTATGCACCCTTATGGAAATTAGTGATTGTTCATTGTGCATTCTCGTGTCAAATTTAGGAGAGTCAGCCATATGGATTTATTGCTGAATGATATTGCTTTTGATGATATAGTTGTAAATTATTTCTAGCAGTTATTAGACTTATTACCCTTTGGAACATATGGTTGAGTAGGAACAGTAGGGAATTAGGGATGGAGACTTTTCATATCCCCCCTGCTTCTTTTTACAGAGGCTGAAAAATTAATGCTTTTGTAAGTTTTTCTTTGTTTCATTTTCTATACTTTGTAAAAATTCAATACTCTATGTTTAGCTTTTCGAGAGAGAAAAAAAAACAGAAATGATGATTTTAGATGTAGATTTTTTTCTCTTTTGCATGTAGTTCAAATGATTTCACATCCCAATACATCATTATGGTTCAAAATCATGGCCATTGTGGAGACACTCCATTAAATACATGGTGGCTCCTAATCACTAGTTGTGTAAATTTTGTGTTCCTTTAGTTGTTGGTGTTTCAAGTCCTTTGTAGTAGACCTTTACAAGCTATTAAAATAGAGAGGCTCATATTGTAAGAACAATACATACATGTGACACACACACACACACACACACACACACACACACACACACACACCGTTAGTTACTTAGTTAGGTAGGGAGAGAGAGAGAGAGAGAGAGAGAGAGAGAGAGAGAGAGAGAGAGAGAGAGAGAGAGAGAGAGAGAGAGAGAGAGAGGGGGGGGGGGGGGGGGGGGGGCAATTGAGGGAGGGAACATGTGAGCAAGAGAGGGAGTTAGAGGGAGAAAGATTTTCGATAAAAAAGGATAGATACACAACTTCATGTGATTGGCCCAACTTGTTGAGGTATTATAGAGAGCATGAATCAGTTGTTGATGGATCGTATGGCATGTTTGAGACATTCTATGTTTTTTCCAACTTTTTGTAGGGTGGCATTGGGCAGCACGCACAAGGAAGTAGGAGGGAGGCCCAGTGCAAGGGCTAGAGTATTCAAAACTTGTTGATGTATTATTACAACAGATTTCTCAATTCATGTAGAACATAAAAATATCAATCTGGTGAATGCACAATAGAAAATGTTGTGAGCTCGTATAAAATTTGTTGAGTTTTAATGAGTAACAAGGTTGTTGATTTGATAACAATTAGTTTTGACTATTTATGGCCATTCAATTGCCTAATGTGATATCAATCTATGTGATAGTGTGATAAATTAATATTTGAGATTGTGAAAGTTTGCATGGTACTTATAAAGACCCCTAAGTGTAGATCCTTAAGATCATGTTGTGTTCAAACTAGGATCATATAACATAACGAGAGGATAACAAGCAGATTCCCATGCTATGAATCAACTATTACAAACTATAACTTAAGAGCTTTTTCAAACAGCTAGAAAAGTATCATTGTACCAAATATGACAAAACAATACATTTAGACATAGCTATTTTTGGGGGGTACTATTGCATGGTAAGGTGGTTCTCATTACGAGACATGTGTCCTGATGTATAGTTCATGCATGCCTTAGACATGAGACTCATACATACTACATGAATAGATAAAAAAAAGAAAACCACTAAAAATGGAAATACACGTCTAGTGCCTAAATAAAAATGATTTAAACTTTAACACTCTCTCAACATATATAGAGTGATGAACATTATGGAGTACAAAAAAATAATCATTTACAACAAACCTCATTGTCTTTCAAATTCGATGGTTGACTCGCATTTTTTCGTCCAAACTTCCACGAATGATTTTCAACAATGCATCTTTTGCCCATCACACTTGACGCATGTGCACCATATTTGAAAATAGTTTTTCTATGAGAAACAACATGAAGTACATTTTACTTTAGTAGAATACTTGAATTCATGTCGCCTTAGTAAGAAATTCATTGTTAATATATTTTTCAACGGTAGACGACTATCGAATGAAATTCCATTTGTGAAATAATTCACGTGAAAAGACTTCAATAGTTTTCTATCAGAATAATTTCTTAAACATGCTAATGCTTCATATTTCATCTAGTATTGTCACCAGATAAGAGCAGGACCAGATATTTCATCCAGTACTGTCACCAGATAAGAGCAGGACCATCAGATACTTTTTTACCATTTTCAATAAATCTTGATCACCATGTTAATATACAAAAAAATGGAACTGAAAAATTTTCAACCATTGTTCAATCATAGTAGGGCTCAATAGTAATGAATCATCAAAGTGGATGTAGAAAGTAACATAATTACTATTTTGTTAATCTCCAAGAGATTTATTGGTACTACTATTCTATTCAATATGTTGTACAAGAGGTAATAATTATTTAAGTTGCCGAATAAAATTCATGCATCGCAATGCGTGCTCACCTTTTGATTGGTCACATGACAACATGACAACACATAATAAAATGTCACTAGCCCTCTACCATCAAGCCAAGTGTCAAAAGCCCTCTACCATCAAGCCAAGTGTCAAAAGCCTATACTACCTTGAGCTACATCAAGAGCTATTTTTGGCCTATTTTATTTCCAAGTTGTAGGTCAAATTAGATAAAACAATTTTGTTTTTGACAATATTCAAATTCGAGTTCAAAGAAATAAGTTATAGAACTTTGAAGCTGATAATTTTTTTTTAAAAGAAATACTTTAAAGAATTAAATAAAAATTAAGTAATAATGACAAAAATACTAATCTCATTATTTAGCTCATCAAACTATGTACTTTTAGTTTTTACAACACTAAATTTCGAGATCAAATAAAAAAGTTATAAAGGTTTAAAGCTAAAAAATCAAACTAAAATACAATTAACTTAGAGACTGGGGTTAAAAAAAACTTAAAAATTAAATCACATAATATTTTGAAGTTCACAAAACATTCTCGTGCTTGCTAGAATTTTTTAAAAATCGTAAAAAATTAGAAAATATTATAGCAGTTTTATTTTGACGATAAATTTTGTGAATCATTCGTGTGCTCATAAAAAGAATTTAGAACTGTAAAAGAATAAAAATGTTAGCAAAATATTTTTTAATCATTATTTATTTAAAATAAGTTCCCATAAAAAAATTTATAAAAAATAAGATAATTTTTTTTATGAGGGTGTAGGTAGTTGTTGGCTGGCAAGAGAGAGAGAGAGAGAGAGAGAGAGAGAGAGAGAGAGAGAGAGAGAGAGAGAGAGAGAGAGAGAGAGAGAGAGAGAGAGAGAGAGAGAGGCCTAGGGAGCATGCAAAAGCGAGGGAAAGAAAGAAATAGCCAAAGAGCCGTGGGGAGGGAGGGGGGGCGAAAGCAAGATGCCAAAGGCTCACCTTAGTGAGCCAAAAAATCACTTGTGTGTTGGGGCTTTTGGTGAGTTTTATTATTACTATTCTTAGAAAGACTGGCATGTGCAAGCTTTTGCACGTGTGGATGAACAAATTATTTTTATAATAGAAAATGTATTAATTTTGTATTAGAAAAACCTAGATGGCATCGCCATTTTAGTGAGCTATTTTGGCGAGTGTTTTGTTTTAATTAAAATTTCAAGATAAAGGATTTAAATTTTTTTTACAAAGAAACATATTTTCAAAAAGAATGAAGTGCTTCTCTCCCAAAAATATTACCAAAATTGCAATTCAACCATTGTCACAAAAACTTGCATACCTTGTCAAATTTTCACCAAATTGGCTAGAAATTGATTCAAATTCGAACCAAAACAAACACATATTGATTTATACTTTTTAAGTAAAAAAATTTGTCCAAAATTATAGCCAAAATGCAGACAGATAGATAGTAAGGACCAAAGCTAGCCAAAACTAAAATAATTTCACTAAAATGGCCATAACTTAGTCATTATAGCTCCAAATTAGAAAAATTCAATACCTCAACAAAGCTAAGATGAAGGGCTACTAGTTAAAAATAAGATTTCATACAAAGAAAATAAGATTAATATGTCTAAAATTGAGTCAAAATATTTAGAAATTTTAAAAAGTTAAAAACTAGCAAAAATAATGCTACAAAAATAATAAACTCTTGAAATCTAATGAAACTCACATATATTCATTATGCATCATGGATCTTAGGCTTTGATACCTATAATCAAAGCCTAAGATCTATGATGCCAAACCCAAGCAATTGGCAATAATGATGGAATTGCCATTTAAAGATAGCATATCCATAAGAAACAAAAGATATAAGGATTTTTATGAAATCACACTAGAACTAAGCAAATGATTACAAAAGGTTAGATAGGACATGGATCATCTATCTTGAATTTCTATGTAGAAGATTGATTTTCTTGTAGATCTGAATCCACACATGTGAAGGACAGTAGGCTGCTATTGTTGTATGGACATGGACAGTACCTTATTGTATTTTTATGTTCATGATCAAATCTAAGTGAGTTATGCAAGAGTAGCATGCTAAAATTGTTGATTTCTACCTTCTAGCTATTTCTAGATGTGTTGATCAAATTGTTGGCAGTTTCTCTGTTTGTCTACTAGTTCTGCTTGTTTGTATCTTGTTACGGCTTATGATACCTCCATTCTGGTCATTGTATCTACTTCATGCTTAATAAGAAGATTTCCCATGAGTTTGATGCTACACTAAGCTCCTTTATCATGATGGTTTTCTTGAGTGATGCCCCTATGATCATGCCCTTCCATTCATATTGTGTGTGGTTGTGGATTTAGAGTGGATTAGTTGTATTGCTTTCCTAGTTGTGGATTAGATTTCATGTTTTCTTGTGGATTAATGTAGGTTGCAAGCATCCAAGAAATTTTTAGCCAATAATGTGGTATAGATCTTGCAAATTCATTTACATTTTGGTTTCTTGAGTTTCTTGGAAAATTCAAGAACCAAGAAGATGGAGCTTCTTGATTCTTGAATGCTTGTAGGAATTAATTTTCTGTTTTTTTATGAATGTGGCATGCTAGTCTAGTTTTCTGATCTTGTTAGTAGTTTAGTTTCCATTTTGCAATGATCCGTTCTAGCATTATGTTTTAAAGTGCCATAGTAATGCCCAACCGTGTTTCAAGAAGATCGGTTTTTGGGCATTCTTGGTGTGCTTGCATGGTAGAATGATTGCAAGTGATTTCAAGAGTTCAAGAGTGTTCGAAATCTGAGTATCCATGATAGGTTGGACCATACTACAACCCCGAAAATCTGCTGCCTG
This sequence comes from Diphasiastrum complanatum, assembly GCA_029204225.1. Lineage (NCBI taxonomy): Eukaryota > Viridiplantae > Streptophyta > Lycopodiopsida > Lycopodiales > Lycopodiaceae > Diphasiastrum > Diphasiastrum complanatum. The sequence goes on along the minus strand of MU836534.1, from coordinate 17,307 downwards.
ATCTGGGCATTGAACCAAATAGAAATGATCAAGAACATGCCCAGCTAAACTACAAGTGGAATATTGCTCTCCACTAGAGGTCACCATCAAAAGGTGGCTCACTCTACTTTCTTTAAGAGAGATCTACTTGCATTTATTACATTTGCCTAGAAATACTAGTTCTTACATGGTCATTCCATCTTCCGGGATTCACCATGAGGCTTACACAGTTCTTGCATGTCTTTCCTAGCTAGTATATTGAAGCTCTCATACTCGGCTCTCAGTCTTCATTAGTCTCGTCTTCTCAGAGACCTCCTCGGTCTAAGGTGAGAGGTGCTCTTGAGTTTCTCTCTGTTATCACAGATTATTGTTTCAAAAGGAATGCGACTCTGACTGTATTCAGATTGTATCTATTCCCAACCAAATAATCAATGTTCCAGTAATCTAGGTTGTGTATATTGTGATTGAATGTTTATTTTATTCATGTTCAGATCGATTCTTGCTTGCAGATAAATTTATCCATATATTAAATTATTCGTATGACTGATAGCCCTTGTCGATTGTCGCTCTAATTTCCACACCTAATATGCTTCTACAAAGCTAAATCTAAAATCCAGTTAATTTGTGCATGGCTATGGATCGATTGTGTTGATCCAGTGACTTTGAAGTTGTGATCAAGTAGGGCAGACTTTGAACCATTGAAGTCGCGGTCTGAATCTGATAGATGTAGTTGTATGACCGAGGATTTTGCACTCGCTTTCCTGCATCATGACGTGCACCCACCCCATGTCTTACGAATCCCAACATGGTATCAGAGCAGTAATATCTACTCTCCAATTCTTTTAAACACAGAGTGAGAGCTTACAATATCAGATTGATTGTTTTGATAAAGATTAGACACTTGTTATAATTGTTTCCAATCATATAATGTATTATCTGCATACACTCATCCTAAATTTCTAGATGGATTCACAATCACAGTATGCTCTAATGGTAGACAAACTCGATGGTTCGAATTACCACCTATGGAAATTCAAGATGAGAGTAGAGCTTTGGGAAATAGTCATTGGAACCTAACTACGAGTTGGGTCCAATTTTGGACTCACATGAATCTTGTGATTTTTATTGTACTTTTTTTATTTTATTTGTCCAAGGTAAATGGTTAGGATCTATGTGAATATTAGCCAATAGGATTTTGGGGCAAGGGCCTTCCCCATTTATAAAAAGGCACCATTTGTACTCTAACTTCCTCCTTCTTTTTGGAGAGAAACATCCTCATTTGCTATTCACTACTTGCTAATGCTCTTGTTTGTGTTTTCCATTTGTGATGCCACCTTATTGTTAAAAATTGAATATCAACATAAATATGGCATGATATACTCGAAAATGAAGATATGAGCTGGTTAAGTAAAATCATGAAGAGGCCTAAAGTCATTTTTTGGGAATATATCTCCTAAGTACTTGCCTTGTAATTAAGGGCAAGATCTTTAATAGGAAAGACATTGCCTTGGATAACCTTTACTAGGTCATCCACACGAAACGACTAGATACGAAAAGACATGTTAAACTAGAGTAACTTTAACTCGTAGTTAAGTATACCTTTTATGGTATAATTGAACGTATTTTTAGTCTAATTGTTAACTAGACTCTTTCGCGGGAGCGACACACCTGTTGTTTTAGAGGTATGTTTGTTCATCCCATAGAACATATATTGATCTCACACTTCAGTCTTGAGCATCGAGAGAGAAGAGTTTATGCATATGTAAGAGATTGAAGAAGTGAATAGAGTTATGTGACTTATTCTCTCTTATCTCTGTTCTCCGCACTGTTGAGTGTGAGTGATCTTGAGTCTGCTAACAATCTCTAACGCATTACATGAATTACTCTCTGATCAGACAGACTCTCTAGTGCATTACAGTCGTTTGTTGTGTATCCGTAAAGCAAGCTCTAAAGAACTGTCTTAAAACTATCTTATTCGTCTGTCGCGAATACTTTCTTTTCGGCACTCGAATAACGACTATCTTTGGTACAGTCTAGCACGATTATTGAATAAAGCTATATGTATACCTATGAAATGATAGTCCCTGTCTGAGGAATTGAGTCTTTGATCTGTTTTCCTAATTGTCACTAACATAAGTTTCTAACATGCTCTAAAACCATTCGTGTTCTTTAGCCATTAATTTGGACTTTAGTTGTTAAGGACTTCTGTCTAGAAACGAAAAGTTTGCGAACGCGATTAATTAATTGTCTACACAGTTGCGAATACATCGAACATCTCTCGATTTTCTATTGACACCTTAATCAGCTAGAGTGTAGTATTGTTGTACTACTCTGATAACATCTCATCTATTGAACGCGTTTCATTCGATTTAATAGAGGCTAGGTTGTTGTTCTAAAAATTATCAACACTACACACCCAAACATAAGTAATATTGGTTACTTTTTAATGTTTGTCGACAACCAGAATAACACTCGACACCACTTGTCATAAATTGTACCAAAAACATAACTTTCTAACGTTGTCCTCTATGGGAACAACATTATTTACTATAAAATCTATATTAACCCTGTTGGTATAGTACGACATATACCAATTTTTGGCACCGTTGTCGGGGATAGTTTAGGAAAGTTATAAGCAATCTGACAAATCCATCTCCATCTCTAGTGTATGTCAGATAGAGAATCCAGATTGGAACGATACCATAAGCTTAGAGAGGAATTTTTACGAAGACAAAGTGAGAGTACTAGTCGAAGAAATCTAGATGAAATCACTGCTCAGTTACTTGAACTCCTAATTAGCTTTGGTATGGAGGGCCCTACTGCACGTTTCACTTCTACATCAAAAATTAAATAGGATTATTTTAAAGGGACTTCTTCCGATGATGCAGATAGCTATGTCTCACAATTTGAGTCAATCGCTAATGCGAATAACGAAGGTACTGACATTGACAAACTACGAATCTTCCTTGGTCTGCTAAGAAAGCAGGCACACATCTGGTACAGTCAAATTGAACCAGGCCGTGTAGGAACCTGGTACCTGCTGAAAGATGCGTTCGGTTACAAATCGAGAATTCTCGGATGTCTAAACAATGTTCAGAAGAAGAGTAAAGAATCTCTTTGCAAATATACACAAAAGGTTAAAAATCTCATAGGAAAACTAACTGGTGTATATCCCGTTGATATGCAGATCGAATGGTTTTGGGCTGGTTTACCACTAAAGAATGATCCGTATTGTAGAGAAAGGTACATGACCTCCTTAGCAGCAGTAATAGCTAGTGCCAAAAATTTTGAGACCTCAAAACTAGCACGAAAGCGACGATGTGACTAAGAAATTTCGAAAGTCAAAGACTGATTCTAGTGATAGCAAGGATGATTCAGATTCTGATTCAAGTACCAGTTCTTCAAGTTCAAAATCTGAAAGCAACGATTCATCAGAATTAGAAGCTGACAAGAGAGAGAGAAAGAATAAACGACGAACTAAACGAAAGGATGACACGAAAGTGTCGAGGATAAGTTGAAGTTGAAAAGCTTTGGAAGCGTAATATGGCTGACCTTAATAAAAAGTTTAATGACTTGAAAGTGTCGATCTCTGAAGTTGTAGATAAAAGACCGAAGGCGCCTTCTTCCAATTCAGGAATGTGGTGTACAAAATGTGGAACTTCAGGACGCACTAAGGAAAACTGCACTACTATGAATGTCAAATACATTGAAGATCCTGCCCAGGAGGTACTTTTTATTTTTCAAAATGATGCGACTACTAACTATGTTCAGGGTACTGCAGCATCAGCCCAGCAGGACAGACCCAAGTTCGCACCAAGAAGACATAATCCTCCTGAATTTGTTGGACTAGTGAAGTCTCAAACCGTGACTAAACCAGTGTCGGGCAACTGTTATAACTGTGGAGAGCCGAGACATTTTTCACCTAACTTTCCTCAGCCGTGAAAGCCAATTGGTTATGTACCATTATGCTCGAATTGCAGAGAGCCTGGTCACAAGTATCTTGACTGCCCTCAACCGTAGAAGCCACGACCCAAATATCAGTATGTAGCAACACTAGCTGCTGTAGACTCAAAAGCGAAATCTTTGACTGATGCTATTGTGCAAAGAATTGACGTTATTGAAGAAAAATTGGCAAAGACAGAAGATCAATCCTGGCCAAGTGACGTGGAGAAAGTATTCAAAGTCACAACGAGAAGCAAAAGCTCCTCAAACCCTGACCAGAAATCTTTGACGAAGCGTAGAAAATCCTCGAAGAAGAAATATTCTAGCAAGACGACGAATAAATCTACGACTAAGGAAGATCTTAAAGTTGACCCCGACTATGACCACAATGCTGCAAAGTTATTTGCAAAAGATATCTCAGCAGAAGCGAAAGATATTATCAACGCTGAACTTCAGTCAACTACTGCAGAGAAGGTGGTCACTTTCGAGGAAGGGGACGACGAAATCACAAAGACGAAATTGTCTAGTGCTGTTATTGATAAGCCAATCTCGAAATCGAAGACGAAGGACTATGACATCGTGACTGATATTGGATTTCTTTGTCCAAATATTACTTTTGAGCAACTGCTGGCAGATAACACTTATTATAGAAGGTCTTTCTACACCGAAAAAGAAGAAAAACGTTTCTCTACCAGATGCTGGTGTTCTGTCTATTGATTTAGGTGATCTCGGTGCACCTGAAATTGATATTACCATTGCGGGATGCCTGATAAAAAAAGTGCCAATTGACTCTGGTTCTAGTGTGAACATAATAACAGAAGATACAGCTCATGCTTTGGGGCTGATTGACATTCAACCGACATAATGAAACATCAAGTTAGCTAGTTCGACACGACAAAAACCTATTGGAGAACTGAAGGATGTCACTGTTTACATTCAAGCCAAGCCATTCACAATGAATTTCATAGTTATCAAACCACTCGGTCTGTCATCCTATTATGTGCTGATTGGACGACCTTGGCTTTATCAATCAAACACAAGTGCTCATTGGAAATCTAGAGAGTTAGGATTTCAAACTGGTGAGACCAATAATCGAGGTAAGCCAGTAGAATAAATAATCACCTGGAGTCGGGACAAATATGAAGGTGAAATGCCTTTGTCTGGCACCAATTTTACCTCAGAAGAATCTTCTTATGCCTTATATGTTTTGTCTAATAAAACTAACATTGAAGTGCAATATTTTGAATGTTATGAGAATGCTGACGAAGAAGAATTTTTTGATGCCTGCAATGCTGAAGTGGATGTCTTGTATGAAGAAATTATAGTTGCAGACATGAAATCGATAGAGTCTAACGATTCGAGTGACGAATCTGAACATGAATTTGGTAACAAGAACTAGGTTGACGACAAGAAAACATCTATGGAATCAACCATGCGCGAAATTCATGGCCATACCAAGGCCAGTATGATAGAAGGTATCATATTACCAGATTCTATTGAACTAATTGAACTTGCACCTGGTAGATTTGTGCATGTTTCAAAGTCACTTGGAGAATCGAAGTTAGCTGAATTCACTGAACTATTGAAGGAGTATCAAGATGTTTTTGTCTGGTTGCTCGACAATTTGAAGGGTATACTTGCAGAATTCGGAGAGCACCGTATTGATCTCAAGGAAGATGCTGTACCTGTTCGACAGAGATAATATCGTCTCAATCCTAAGTACTCTCTCATGGTTAAGGACGAACTCAACAAACATTTTAAGGCAGGTATAATATATCCCATCTTAAGCAGTGAATGGGTTTCACCCATTGTTGTCGTCCCAAAGAAGAAGACTGGAAAGATACAAATATGCCAGGATTTTCGCAAACTCAATGTTGCCACAAGGAAGGATCATCATCCTCTGCCCTTCACTGATTTCATCTTAGATCAGTTGCTGGTCAGGAGTGTTACAGTTTCTATGACGGTTTTTCTGGTTATAATCAGGTTGGAGTGCAGAAGGAGGATCGTTCAAAGACTACATTCACTACGGATTGGGGCACTTATGCCTACAACAAAATGCCCTTTGGTCTTTGTAACACTCCAGCGACTTTTCAGCGAATCATGATGTTAATTTTTGCTGCCTTCCTAAGAACTTTTCTCGAAATATTTATTGACAATTTCTATGTATATAGTGATACAAAGACACACCTGCAGAAGCTGAAATTAACATTGCAACGGTGTCGAGATATTTGTTTATCCCTTCATCTAGAGAAATGTTTTTTCGGTATGAAAGAAGGAATATTACTCGGACACAGAATATCTAACAGAGGAATAGAAGTCGACAAAGATAAAGTTGAGCTTATAAAGAATCTCCAGATACCAACCAATTTATGTGAACTAAGAGTTTTCTTAGGACATGTCGGCTATTACCAGAGATTTATTCAAAATCATGCTTCTATTGGTGTCTCTCTTACACATCTACTGAAGAAACAAGTGGAATACTTGTGGACGAATGAATAGTAGAAATTTGAAGAACTTAAGCAAAGGTTGATCAATGCTCCTATTCTAAGACCACCCAATTGGGCGATTTTATTTCATAGTTATGTGGATGTTTCTTCATTTGCTATTGGTATCTGTTTAAGCCAAAAGGACGAGTAGAAGAAAGATCATCCCATTTACTATGCGAGTCGATAGCTCAGTGCATCAGAGAGAATTATTCGGCTACAGAAAGGGAAGCTCTTGGAATGATTTTCGCTATTAAGAAATTTCGGCATTATTTGTTGGGATATGTATTTATTTTTCATGTTGATCACCATGCTCTTAAGTATCTTGTAAATAAACCAGATCTATCAGGACGAATTGCTCGATGGGTTCTACTTCTGCAGGAATTCACCTGTCAAGTAGAGCTTCGTCAAGGAAAATATCATACAAATGCTGATTATCTTTCACGACTCAACACGGGAAAAATTGAAGAACTATCAATGATGATTTTCCAAACGAACATTTATTCGAGATTTCATCTACAAATTCTCTATATTCTGATATTATTATGTATCTCAAGGATCAGATATATCCGGATGGTTACGATTTGGAGCAAAAGACAGTTTTTCAATATAAGGTAGCACCTTATATGATTATTAAAAATATCTTATACAAGCTTGGTGCAGATCATCAGCTTCAAAGATGTCTCGAAACTGAAGACATTAAAAAGGTCATTAAAGCCTTACACTCAAAAGATGCTGGTGGACATTTTGCTTTGAAAAATACTGTTAATAAGATATTGACTGCCAAGTATTGGTGGCCAACAATGTTCAAGGATGTGTCAAATTTTATTCGTTCATGTGATCCATGCCAGAGATCTGGTAAGCCTACAAAAGCAATGAATTGGTCGTTGAAACCAATCCTACCTCTTGCACCATTTGAATAGTGGGGGATTGACTTTGTCGGTCCAATCAAACCTGTGACTCGACATACAAAATGTCATTATATTCTAGTTGCAACGGATTATGCTACAAAGAACATTGAAGCAGAGGCGACGAAACGAAATGATGCGAAAACTGTCGTGACGTTCTTATTCGAAAGTATAATCACAAGATATGGTTGTCCACTTAAACTAGTAAGTGACCGAGGTACACATTTTCTAAATGACACGATACAGTTGTTGACAACCTATTTTCTAATCAAACACAGAAAACTACACCGTATAATCCAAAAGCAAATGGGTTGACAGAAAGAGCTAATGGAATTTTATGTAAGATCCTGAACAAAATTACTATTGCACATGCAACGGATTGGGATCAGAAACTACCATCAGTTCTCTAGGCTTATCGCAACACAGAAAAAATGACGATGAAACATACACCATATTTTCTTACGTATGGTATGCATCCTATTTTGCCAATTGAATCTTGCCCTTCCCTCCTTTGCGTGTGGTTGTGGATTGTAGAGTGGATTAGATTTGTTACTTTCCTAGAGTGGATTAGTTTTCTTTTCTTGTTGTGGATTAATGTAGGAACCAGCATTCAAGTAAACTAAATAGGCTAGAAATGTGGTATAAATCTTGCATATCCTCCAACATTCTAGTTCTTGATGTTCTTGGGATGTCCAAGAATCAAAAGACTAGTTGGTTTCTTGATTCTTGGACTTTTAAAATGCTGTAGATTAATTCTTGTTTCAGCTTTGTGGATTAATGCAAGTTTTAGTAAAGTGTAGGATCTGATTCAATTCATTTTTAGAGTAGGTAGTTGTAGAATCTATTGAATGTTCATTTGGGCTGCATGCTGATTTGGTAATGAATGTTAATGGCTTGCGTCTCTATTTGAATGTGAGTGCTTTCAAGAGAGAACGACCTTGAGTTGTCCTCTGACAGGCAGGACATTAATACTACAACGTCAATCCGTCCATTCTGCTTGGTTTGGGCATGGTAATATCAAGAACACATCTAATGAATGCCATGAAGCCTGGTAACAGGCAGAAACGGTTCTGAAGAAGCAAAGAGCAAACCAACAGATCCTTTGGAGCAGGGGATCTGTCAACAATCAGACGACAAATATCCATCCACCCATACTCTACTCCCTCGATAACATCATCATCATCAAATGCTTCCGCTCTATCCACAGAACTGTTGTTGGATCAAATGACAAAATTACACAAACAACAGATGGAGCAGCTTACAGCACAGTTTGATAAAAAACTGAAAGCCTTACAAGGAGCTATAGCAGCAGTGCCACATCTATTGGAACCAAACCAGCTACAGGATCCCCGACGTGAGAATGTATGGTGTTCAGAATACACACGAAATCATACAGCAAACGAGTGTCTAGTTCTAAACCAAAATCTAAGACTCACACATAGATTTTACCATCTGTGCAATGTGACATTGCACGATACAGCATTTTGCCCATTTAACCCCCGGATTGTTCAATAGAATAGGAGTCCTTATCAGATTTCTTATCCATATCATCAAGGGGCACCAAATGCGGCACCGAATCAGCAATAGTGTATGGCCTTACTTGCACCACCGGGGCCAGCCAATCAACAAATGGCCCACGTGAACTTGACAGCAGTGGAACCAGAGATGCCAGTACCACCTCAACCTGAGCAACAACAATGGTATGGACCGAATGAACCATTTATGGATCCTGCCATAAATGAATATTTTGCGGCCTATACAACACAAACTCAATGTCAAGACGGAAGAAATTACGGCTACTATGGATGTGGCAAAGAACACAGAATTGCGGAAGGTCCTTACAAAGGACAATATACATCCTTCTGCCGAGAATGCAGTTATGGACACTGCTACAAGAATTGTCCATTGAGACCTGGAACCAATGCACCACTATAGTGGTGCATCATCACACATGAGTTGCACTAAAAGTTCTTTTGTCTCTCTAGAACCTTTTAAAGAACTTAAAGATTCAATATACACAACTGTTGGTGATGCATGTTCAATTGAAGGAGTAGGAATTTGTTCCTTGAATCTTGCATGTTCTATGAGTTTATCACTTTCCAAAGTACTATATGTTTCTTTAGTGTTGAAAAGTTATTTGATGATGGTTTTGAAGTGGAATTCAATGTCAATAATTGTTTCATAAAGAAAGGTGATGAGATCCTAGCAAGTAGATCTAGATATGGAGGCATTTTCAAGTTAGATGTGCATGAAAATGCAAGTGCATGTAATGTTGCATTGATGACTTGTATTTCCAAGGAGGAAGTATGGCCTAGGAAGGTGCATGTTTCCAATTTCAGATCTATGTCTTCAATAGTCAAGGAGATCAAGCCAAGAGTGGCTTATTTTATGGCAAAATCACATATGGATCCATATTTGATGTCTTCTACCAAGACAAAACATCCTATGGAGTTGGAACACTCGGATGTTGACCTTTCTTCATCTATAAGCAAGGAAGTTGCTTCTTGATTTTCTACTCTTATTGATGGTTTCACAAATAACCAATGGCTATGTCTTGTCTCTTCAAAATTTATGGTGCATGTGTATTTTCCATCATGCAAAAGTTTTTGGAGTTGTGGAGCTATTGCAAGGATTGCACTATATGGAGTCTTGTTCAACTATAAGCCTAAGGTTGTATACCTTAGTGTTCTTGAAGATTATTGCTTTGCATGTGGTTTCTTGGAAGGAAAGAAGGATGGGGATCCTAGTCTATGGATCATGGTTGGATGTTTATCCACCAAGGAAGGATACATAGCTTTTAAATTCTCTATCTCGAAAGTGTTTGAGCATGGAGATGTTATTGATTTTGAAGATCTATTTTCTATCATGGAAGGGGCCGAGAGCACAGTGTCTCTTATTGCATCAAAAGTTCATTCTATGGAGAAAAGCCAACTTATGATGGGGTTGAGGTTTGAGGAGGAGTATCCTTAACATGCATGTCAAGGCCGAGTCCTTGTGGTTCTTAGTTCATGGAAAAGAAAGGATAAGTGAAGGTGGTATTTATTCTATTCTACTCACCTATGGTTCTCTTTCTTTTGTTGATGTTGTATCTTGCTTAGTTGAGATTTGTTCATCTCAAAGATCAAGTAAGACTATTCTAGTTTTGAATAAAGTTTTTAGTTTGCAATTAATTCTTGTCATTGATGACTTGATTATGTTTCCAAAACATCAAGAAAGCAAGATATTGTACCATCATTTATATGCTCTTAAATTGAGTAAGAGCAAGAATAAGAACAAGCTCAAACATATTGAAGAATATGTTCCTTCATTTGAAGAGGCATGTTGTAAACTTCTTGTGAGGTTAGGTGAAGCATCCAGTGAGGACACTTACACCCTCAAGAAAGTATTTAGCCTCAATTTGATCAAGCTAGAGTATGGTTTCAAGATTAGATCCATTTTGGATATAGTTCATAGTGTTTGGACTAGTAAAGCTAGCATGCTTAATCTTGAATATTGCTCATGGTATAATCTTGATCTATATGATCTTTGTGGTCATGATGAGGCATGGAAGCCTCGATTTTTTGAGATTCTTATGCAGCCCTCTTCATGCAAAAGAACTTAGTAAACCCAGGATCAGGATCAAGCACGAAGGAGGCATATCAACATAGTGGCAAATTGGTGGAAAAATTTTCAAAGGCATTTGGAAAAGATTTCTACCATAGAGATCTTATCGTGGATTTGGTAAGCGTGCTGCTATGATGGATTCTTTGTTCATCTGCACTTCAAATGCAAAGCAAAGAATCCACACACTCAAAGGATCTTCATCAACATCAGATAGAAATATTTTAAGGAGGAGTGTTAAAATTGTAAAACATATCTATCCTATGTTTGTTGATATTTGGGGGGTCCTACCCATGTAAATATTTTGTACATATGCAAGATATGTGAATAGAGCACATATCCTTGTAGAATAAGGCGATTTTGGGTTAGGTAGATCAAACTCCAATGACATGCATAAAGTCTAGTTGGTCTAGTATGACATGCAATGATGTTGACAATGTCTAGTTTGACATGCATGTAGAATTTCACATGGAATTGGTCAAAGATGACCTAGTAGAAACTCGAGCTATAATAAATGCATTATGTCCTAAGTTTCCATTGTGACATGCAAGGCATGCAAACACTCTAATGGACACATGCATGTAGTTTTGTACATGGCTAGTTGCGAAATTGCCATTTGGAGAAAGTACGTAGAAGTTAGGTGCAATCTGTGCATGCAAGCAGTTAGGTGTCAAGATAATAGTAGTTTGCACTTGAATAGGTGTAGGATATGCATCGAATGAAAGGAGTACCATGAATCTTGGCTCTCCTATATATTTACATATCATTCTCATTCATTTTTAATGAAGAATCAAGCATTTATAATGTCATAATGTCAAATTTGGATCTCATGCAATCTTGCTTGTAATTGCTCTCTCTCTCAAACTCAGATTTTGTGTATCCTTCATACATGATCTTGCTTGTGTACTTTTCCTATTTGTGAGGAATTAATGTAGCTTTGATCTGTAGCATTCTAGATTTTGCTCTAGCCATAGATCTGTTGGTAGATTGCAGGTGATCTGTGTGCCACCACAAAGCATGGTAAAGATCATTCACACATTTCTTGTGGTTCCCCACATGTGTGAATTTGCTAAATTTTCATCACACAATACTTGATGAAGCTTCAACAAGCTACACTGAACAAGACTACGATGTAGTCATTGATTCAGGAGCAACATCACACATCACCTGCAACAAGAAAATCTTGATCGACTTCAGAGAACTCAAAAACAACAGAACAGTGATTCTAGGTGATGGGCGCAGACACAATGTCAAAGGCATCGGGACTCTACAGCTGCGAACACTGTTAGATCAAGCAGAGCTGCCATGAGCACTCTACGTACCTTCACTGAGAAAAGATCTGCTGTCAGTCTCCAATATGGCAGATCTTGGAATTCGAGTTTTATTCGATGGCAATACATGCTGCATGATCGAGAAAACAACAAACAAATTGTTGACAGATGGATGCAGAGAAGGAACTCTCTACCAAGCCAAGATAATCAACAACTTTGATAGCATATTAAATGCATCAAAAAATAAAGATCAGCTCTGGCACAGAAGAATATATCATCTGAACATGAGGATCTTGTATGACATGTGCAAGAAAGACATAGTCACAGGTCTGAAGATATCTAGACCCGATACTGAGTTTTGCGAAGCTTGTTAGAAAGGCAAACAACATCGGAATCCATTCACACATGAGGGAAGAAGAGCCAAAGAAGTTCTTGAGCTTGTCCACTCAAATATCTGTGACCGATGAAAGTGGATTCACTCTCAGGATTGAGGTATTTCCTGACGTTCATAGATGATTACAACTGGATGACTACGATCTACTACCTAAAGAAAAAATCTAAAATGTTTCACTCTTTCAAGAAGTTCGTGGCATTTATAGAGAGACACACCTCAAAGAATATTCAAATCATCAGATCTGACAATGGAGGTGAGTACAAGAGCACATAATTTTTAAAATTCTGCCAAGAACAAGGGATAGAGCATCAATTCACTCCTGCGTACACACCAGAATATAATGGTGTCACGGAAAGAAGAAACAAGACGCTAGTCGAAGGATCCAGATGCATGATGGCATAGGCTCGATTGCCAAGTAAATTTTGGACTGAGGCAATAGCTGTAGTAGTACACTTGTAGAACAAATCAACAACGACGGCCTTGGTAAATAAGACACTGTACAAGATGTGGATAGATAGAAAGCTTGATCCATCATACGTACGTGTGTTTGGATGTGCAGCATACAAACACATTCCCAAAGAAAAAAGAAACAAGCTCGATCATAAATCAGAGCAAACAATCATGGTCGGGTACTCGAACGAATCACAAGCTCTACAATCCAATCACAAAGAAGGTTGTTTCAAGTAGAGATGTGAAGTTCGATGAGTCCACATTCTCTAGACTAAAAGATGAAAAAGACCATCAGATCTTGACACTGGTGCCAATTCAAGAGGGACATCAAGGACAGACGTCAAATTAAAATGCTGAGCCCCAGAATCCAGAGCAGCAGGAAGAAGATGATCAATCCCACGAACAAGAAATGTTCGAGCAGCGACGAAACGAACCCAAAAGCTCAACAAGACAAAGAAGACCTCCAGATCGATACATTGACAATCTTCAGTGGAGCGAAGACACACAATTCGAGTACTACAGCTTCACTGAAGAGCCAACAACATATCAAGAAGCTGTCTAGAGTCCATAGGGAAAATTCTGGAAGCAGGCAATGTCAGAGGAGATCGAATCAATGAGGCAAAACGAGACATGGACACTAGAGCCACTACCAGAAAACAAAAAGATCGTCGACTGCAAGTGGGTGTACAAAAGAAAAATGAAATCAAATGGCACCGTTGGATGCTAGAAAACAAGGCTTGTCGCAAAGGGCTATACACAAAGGTATGGTGCTGATTATTTCGACACATATTCGTCGATGGTCAAGATGACAAGCATATGACTACTCCTTGCATATGCTACACAACACAATCTAGAAATTCACCAGATTGATGTAAAGACAGCCTTTCTACACAAAGATCTAGAGGAAGAAATCTTCATGAAGCAGCCTGAAGGATTTGAAGACCTCGACAATAGACAATATGTCTGTCAGTTGCAGAGATGCATTTATGGTATAAAGTAGGCATCATGAGCTTGGTACAAGAAGCTCGATAGTCTTCTGAAGTCTCTAGACTTCAATCCTACATAGCCAAACTATAATGTCTACATAAAAAGAGTAGGAAAAAACATTGTGATACTGACTATCTTTGTGGATGATTCTCTTATGATAGAAAACTCCTTGATGATAATCAAGGACACGAAGAGTCAAATTTTTGAAAATTATGAAATCACAGATCTAGGAGAAGCAACAAAATGCCTCGGGCTGGAGATCAGAAGATATCGAATAAAAGATGAAATGAACTTGAGTCAGTCTGAATATGCCAGAAAAGTGCTGAAGCAGTATCACATGATGGACTGCAAAGGAAAAGCCACACCAATGATAGCTAGAGCCAAGTTGACGAAGCAAGATTGCCCGAAAACAGAGGAAAAAAAATTGAAGAAGGAAGGTATACCCTACCAAAACCTAATCGGTAGTCTGATGTACCTTACAATTTGTACCAAACCCAATTTAGCTTTCTCTGTTTATGCTTTAAGCCAATTCTCTTCCAATCCTGGCATGGCACATTGGCAAATGGCAAAATAAATTCTACAATATCTAAAGGGTATCCAAAATATGGGATTAACCTAAAGAGCTGACAACGAAAGGAAAGGATTCGAGCTGCACCACTACAGTGATGCAAGTTGGGCGAGCTGCAAAGATGACATCAAGACTGTAACTGGAGGATGTTCAATAGCGTGAAGAATAGCAATCAGCTGGATATGCAAAAAGCAGACCTTGGTAGCTCAATCCTCATGCGAAGCTGAATACATTGCAGCTTCAAAAGGTGGCGAACGAGGTAGTTTGGTTGCAGATGATGCTGGAGGCAATTGGGATGTATGTATGATCTATGATCTATCGTTGATCCTTTTATGTGATCAATCCAAAGAACTGATTAAGTTAAAAGATCTAATCAAAAGAAATGCATTAGTCTCAAAACTGATTTTGGTTTCTTGTTGATGTCCTCCGTGCATCAGCCGCTCTCTGCCCGTTACACTTTGTCTTCACGCTGCAAACCTTCGCATTTTGTTGAAAGACACCTTCGGGATTTTAAGTTGCATTTTTAAAGGCACCTTCGCATTTTTTCGAAAGGCTTTTATAAGGCAGTGTCGCATTTTGCCGAAGGGCAAAAAACCCGAAGGTATGCCAGAAAATATTTCTAAGGCATTTACGAGGCAGTGTTGCTTTTTTCCAAAATGCGAAAAATGCAACAATGTCGGGCCAATTGGCCCGAATTATTTTCGAATTGTTTTTGACTTAGTGATGCATTTTCCTCATGACCCTGGGATTTTGTCTCTCTTTGTCTCTCCAAAAACAAATTTTGAGTGTTTTTTGAATTTTTATGGGGTTTTTGGAAGGGATTGGGTGCTTGGAACTGATCCTCCCACCTCACAATCTTTCTTCGTAGTACATACAACCAAAAAATCTCAAAAAACGGAAAAAGCTAACACTAATCACGCTATTCTACCCCTAAAATTTTGATTTTTGGTGGAAAAAAAAGAATGGTAAGAGAGAAGAAAAGAGAGAGAAAGAAGGAGCGACGGAGTGCTATGCGACAAAACGAGAGTGTGGTGCTCCTCAGCAACGATGCCACTTTTGTGTCGTCTATGTAATATAGGGTTCGAACGTTGGGAGCGTCAACCCTGCCTTCACCTGAATAGCAAAAGGGAGAGAGGAGAGGAGAGGAGAGGAGAGGAGAGAGAGGGGGAGAGAGAGAGAATGCCTAGGTTAAGAAAGGCTTTGGGGGCTTGAGCACCTACCCAAAGCTATTCGATCCCAACGTAGGGAGAGAGGGAGAAGAGAGAGAGGGAGAGGGAGAGAGAGAAAGAGAGAGAGGGAGAGGGAGAGAGAGATAGAGTGAGATGGAGAAACCAACAGAGTTTTCTCCTTAGATTGAGAATGTAAAATGAGTACAAATGGTGCCCTTTTATTCTTCGGGAGGCCCTTGCCCCATTCATTCTATTGGTTACTTGAAATGGAAAGGATTGCAATCCTAGCCCTTCCAAAGAAACCCAAAAGTTCTAGTGGTGCACAAAGAAACACACCCCACCTTCCACCATTTGACTTTGACTCAACTTTGTAACTTAGACTTTGGCCTTTAACTTACTTTATTTGCAGCTAGGGCCCAAGTCACTAGAACACAACTTAAACTATTTAACTAGTGTGCTCATTGGGCTGGGCTTATACACGCAAGAAGCCAGTGCCTCACACTTATTGTTGTACTGTACTGTGGCGGGGCCCACTTGGTAAGGCTTGGCCAACAGTGTTTTTAGTGGTGGGACCCACTAATTTATTATTGTACAGGAAATACCCACAACACCAGCTTGCCATCCTCATATGAAAACTGGGTGATGATGACTTCCACACACTCAAAAATAATATTGTCCAGAGTCATAATCATGCTGTTGTAGGAGGAGACAAGAAGGAATGGAGCATCCTCGTCATTCATCAACGACTCACAAGCATTATTCTTGAAGAAGAACACAAGGAAGCAACATAAGAAGAGAGTTGTTCGACGACAATAAAAAGCAATCACAAAAGACCCAGAATCAACAACCTGCTCAGAACAAGAAAAGGCTCTTCTGCAAGTACTGCAAGAGGATGAACCATGAAATCCAGGACTATCGGATCTTGAATTTCAACAATGACAAAAAAAAAACAGTTGGATCAGCAAGCCCATGCAGCAAACACGAAGTATAAGGTTCAAGAAGACTAGGACAATGAGCAGAAAGCCTTCACGCTGAACCATCACCATGTCAAATAATTGGAGGAATGGTTCCTCAATTCTGGACCAATGCAACATATGACAAGCCATTAAGAATGGTTCATCGACTATTCCGGCCTACAACACCAAGAAATTCGTTCACCTTGGAAATAACAGCTCACACAGAATTGAAGGTGAAGGTACTGTTAGACTAAATTTTTAGAATGGACTATCGAAACTGATACCAAATGTATTGTATGTCCTGAACCTGACAACAAATCTATTTTTGGTCAGTTGAATTACGGACTTAGGACATAAGGTAGAGTTTCAGGTAGATTCATGTCAAATTCTTGATAAGAGCAAGAGAGTTCTTGCATTCGGAGAGAGACAATGATATCTCATAGGCTTAGTCATTGTAACTCTGTGACTGATTATGCTTTAAGCAGTTTAGCATCTATCAATAAAGAATTAATTTGGCATTATAGACTTGTTCACCTTACTCATGTATCGATAGGTAACATGTCTAGACATTCTTTAGTTCATGATTTAGACTATCGAATT
>MU836533.1:0-27512 GCA_029204225.1 Diphasiastrum complanatum | reverse complement strand
TCTCTATCACATTCAATCAGAACTAGACAGGTTGCAATTCGATCTACCTCATCAATTTTGGTTGAATGGTGTGAATGTAAGTTATGCCATACAAAATGTTCTTTTTTTAGATTTATAACTGAATTAGTTTCAAAAAATATATTAACTAAAATAATTTCTCTGGTGCAAGTAAGAGTAAGGCATGAGGAACATATAAAATGCAAAGACATTGGAAACATCCATTGAAATTGAAGATCCATAGATTATGAACAATGGGATTTTGTATTATGTAATACAATTTTTTGTATACATCATTTTGAAAATATATGAACCACTTTTTCTTTGAGGCTCTTTCATTTCTATGATCTCATTTCCATGGTGCAGAACACAATGTAATTGCAACTAGACAATATGAGTTTTCAATAACAAGATTCATTGTCTCCCGTAGGAAATGTCTCATTGTCTCCATTGGGGAGATCTTTCGGCAATTGAACTCCAGTGACCACTACAATCAGATATATCGGCTTGCCCTTGTTGATGTCTCGGATATATCGAATATATTTTTGGTCTTCATTGCCTTGGTCTGTATTGTCCTTGTCTTGGCATATATGGATATGTTCATAAGATAATCTAATCTAAGCTTTGCCACAACAAGGCAAGGCAGACCAAGGCTATGAAAAACTTACATGTAGGAATACCATAGAAGATGAAGAATAATAACTTGAGATAATAACAAGAAAACAAACATGTTATAACAACCATAGAAAAATGTAAATATATTTGCATAAAATCTTTCTGTACATGTGTCTCATCCACATCAAGGGATGCCAATCTATGACTACTAAAATACATGCTAATCAATGATCTCTAAATCCATTTCTTCAGTTGGAAGTTGCTTGGGTGGAGAACACTCTGCCACTACAACTGATATGAATTTTTGATCACAAGCTTTATGGTCTGTTGCCTGAAGTGCATTATCTCCATTGGGGAGACCTTTGGGCATTTAAACTAAACAAAACAAAAACACAGTTAAATGTTATTAATCAAAGATTAGTTTTTAGAAATATAATTAAGAAAAAAAAACAAAACACTATTAAATGTTATTAATCGAAGATTACCTCTTTTCCGATGTCTAAGTTCACTAAACATTTATTGGAAACACATATGAATCATCAAAGCTTGAATCGACAGAATTGATGATGTATAATGCATTCCAATAGTGTATCAACGCGCGTAGTCCAAGTTGAAAACACTCCTATTTGGGACGGGCTCGCTGATCCGATATCCCATTCGCATTACCAAAGTATCTCATCAACACACGCCTATTTGATCTATTCTTGTGAAGCATTTGTTCTCTCGTGTAGAATTGCTATCTGCTTTTTCAAAATGCTCTGCCTTATGAAAATTCTGAATCAACTATCTAAAAAGAAAAAAAAATTCGTCTTTACAGTGCTTAAATAGGTCGAGAGACACGATTTTCAATGACCGTCATTTAATATTTGTTTAATGATGATTGGGAGACATTCCATCTGAGAAATTACAGTACTTTTCTAGTCTTTTTTTTTGCTCCCTTCGATATCGATAAGCTAGTTTACAATTTAATTTCTCTTCTTGATAAATTTGCTCAGATTATTAGTACCGATGTTCAAAATATAGATAGCTTTTGTTTCGTTCATTTTCAGGACCTTGTGCATTCTCAACCATCCTCTAAGCATGAACATAATAGAAAGTACTCTAATCTGCATGACCATTTCAAAAGAAATATATATTGTGGTATCCACAAAAAAATATGTTGCCTTCTAATAAAAGGAATGACTTTTGTCTTTTACATATCTGATGTTATTCCAAATGATGAGTCTGTTGAATCTTCTACTGTTCCAATGATTGAAGCATATGCATCTACTAGAGTTGATGTAGATGATGTAGATACTGATATAAGGGTTGAAGCTGAAGCATCTATAGCTTCAGATTATCAGAAAACTCTCCCTCGTTCAATAATCCTCTCTGATTCTAATCCATTTGCATCTCTTGTTAATCAATTAACTCTACTCGATATTCTCGTTTATTTTATAAATAATGAGAGTTATATTTCATTGAATGATATAGAAGATGTTTTGAATTTGAGAGTGGATGAAATCCTCTCAATTTTTGCACAAAATTTATCAGAATTTTCTGACATTGTGGATTACACATATGATGACCTCGAAAGTGAGATAGATTATGATAAAGATGGCAATTGGGAAATCTGGTAATGAGGCCTTGGAGGCCATGATTGAAAAAAACAAAGCCTATGAAAAAACTTTGCCTAAAGAGGAGGAATTTTTTAAATTCCAAAAGAATTATCCCCCAAGGACTTGGTATATCCCCTCCAAAAATGTAGAGTCCATTGAAGGACATGACATTAGCAGAGCAAACGTCGTTGAATACGATGATTATGATCTGGTACGTAGATATTATATTGGTATTGATATTGTTAAGTATTCTTATTTCAAACATTGTGTTAAAGTATGTGTTTGCAGTGTTATGTCTCATTCTAAATTTATTTTCTTTATTCCTATATAGGATGCTATTGAAATAGATGCCTTTGGTATGAGATATGGAGGCGTTTGAGGTGTATCAACTGGGAGAAAGGATGTGTCTCTATCTCATTATTTGAAAAACTTTCAAAATAATGAGATTTGTATATATCATTCATCTTTCATCCATATGCAACCACTGTCATTATGGCCATCAAATCATTATCAGTTTGTTTAGGAGGCCATAAGTACGCAAAAGGAACACATAAAATAATTTCTGTCAAAAGGAATTTGGCAATTAAATAGCTCTATGAAATGTTTCTCTTGCTTGCCAATGAGATTTTTCCATGCCTTGTGATGACCAGATTCTTAAGCTCCCATATTCCTTTGCAAAATAAGTTGCATGATGAAGAAGTATGTGCTTCAAACCATAATTTTGATTAGTTACATCAGTAGAAAAAAAAATATAAGCCGGAATGAGATAAGTACCAGATAATGATATAGATTTGCACTATGTAATGAGTAACGTTGTCTTTTCCCCAACAATCATGTACAAATTTTACAAATGTGGTGCAATGATTTCAAAGTCCTCATATCTTCTATTGATAGGTTTTCTTTCCTGATAAGACCTATGAGTTTTTCTAAGTTGGTCCACACTTGTCCCTTTTCCACTCGATTACTTCCTTCTAGTGTTCGTGTTGCTTGAACAATTTCTCTCCAAATTTCATATCTGACACTTGATTCTTTGCATGTGTGATTGGATAAGAATCTTCTTGCTTTAGCACCTCCAATTGATGGCTTATTAGGAACGTTTCCTTTTTTCCGGGAGAGTCTATCACTTTTTTCAATCGTGACATTCCCTTTATGTAGTCCTGCATTTGACAAAACTATTTCCAACCTCCTAGTTGCTACTTTAGCCACAGACTCCGGTTTATGATTCCATGCTAGTAGAATGTGCAGGTAAATAAGTTTTTCAATAATATGAACCTCAACATGCAATGTGCATATGTGAACATTTTTTAATGGAATTGGCAGAACACTTTTCATATTTGGATCTTCAGCTTCTTGTGTTGGGCCAGTGCTTGATCATCCCAAATTCATATTGTAGCAATCTTTCATGCAATAAAGACATGGAGGCTTTGATGTTGTCCCATGAGATACATTATACATACATTCTAATGTTTTCAAATCCCCTGCAAGGTGCCATTGAATTTGAAAACTTCCATGGTAAATTTCTCACCCTCTAATTGTCTCTTTATAATCTCGCCATAATTTGTTCTTGAAAACATCCATGAAAGTATTTTATGGTCCTCTTTCAAGACCTGTAGACATGTTAATAAAAACTGGCAAGGTATGAAGTGCTAATAACGATATTATAAATGAAAATTGAAATGTATATGGAATGTCGCCAACCACCATATGTGATTTTCGATTGAACACTAAATGTTTGATCATCTGTATCTAAAATTTTGTTCATCAAAGTAACACTCACTCGTTCTAACTTTTGACCTTTGATGATTTCAGATTCATCCAATTTTATTACAATGATAATCTTTCCATTTACTTGATGTTTGTCTAGTTATCGAATAATGTATTTTAGAACATTTTCAATATCAAGGAAAATATTATTGCAATCGTTGTAATTGAGCTCACCATATTCTAATTTGTATAATTCAGTAATATGAAGTGGTTGGCCAACTACTTTAAACATTCCGTCATTGTAATAATTTCTTGCTAATCTTACCCGATATGGACGCGGAAGATAAGTTTTTTTCACCATCACTTGGGAAAAAGCTTCTTTAACTATTCTAAAAAAAACAAAATAAGCATTTTTGCTAAATCCAGAAACATCACATGCACCTTGTATCACATTTGCAATCAAGTATGATTGAACCTTAATCAAAACAGTCTCTGCTATTTCATTTTTCATTTTTTCAAGCCGAGCATTTTTCATCATTTCCTTTGCTAACTTTCTTGTTAACACATAACTTAAAGATGATCCAATGCATGAACGTTCTGTTAAATAGTTCTTTGCCACCAAACATGATCTGCAACAAACATAAGAAACCCAAATTATGTTTAACAAATAAATAATTCATGTTATCAAGTGCAAATCAAACTTAAATGACATATACAAATCAAATAAACAGTTTATATGATTACATACTTGAATGTTCAATTTTTTTTTTTTAACAAATAAATAATAGATGACATATACAAATCAAATAAACAGTTTATATGAATACATACTTGAATGTTCGAATTCTTTTTTTCTGATTGCCGCTATGTGTAGATAAGTCATCAATATTCTTCATCGGTAGTCCCTTTCTTTTCATTCTCATCATTGCCTTTTTGATAACTTTTATACCAACAACATATTTTAAACTCTCGGATCGCAACTTTTCCAAGGATCTAACATTTCTTGGTTTGAGCTCCAAAGAGTAGTGACTGTAGCATTCAACTCTGACATAGCATTCTTGAGTGCATTGTTTTCAACACTAGTCGGTTGCACATAATCGAGCGTGTCGCTGCCGATAGTCAATGAAGTCGAGATTGGTCTTTGACGATAGTCAGTTGAGTCGATAAGTCGGACTCCCCAATAAGTCGGCCAAGTCGGGTTTTCCCAATAAGTCGGCCAACTCCAAAAGTCAGGTGACTTCGACAAGTCGGACTACCATTCTCTTACCTGTCTTTGATAATAGAGTATTTCTGCAGACTGTTCAACAATGCGTGTAAAACTGCTGCAATATGAATGAAACTAGATTAACATGGGATTTAGGAGAGTATGGTATATCTTGGTCTACCTCGACCTCCACCAACACTTTTACCACTCCCTCTTCCTCTTGCAACAGTAGCAACTTGCTTGATTTGGCACTTGCTTGAGATGTGACTGAATTTTAATAGCAAGTGACGCTCTTCTTCTTAGTGTCACCACCCTTAAAAGTGCTAGTATTGGTTTCTTGCTCTTGCCTTGGTTGATTTTACTGCCATTGGTTCTTGTTGCCATTGTTGTGTGAGAAATTGTCAACTAGTTTGATCTTTTGGCAAATACATTTGAGGCCAATTTGCATTTTAGACTTAGAGATAGACATTTCAAAGTTATTTTAGTCTAAATGTTTTTGAATTACCACTTTTAAAAAGTGAGGGAAAGTAGAAGGTCGAGTTTGGACACATTCAAATTTGAATGTTAGATACATTAACCTAGTTCATATTGTAGTAGGGTTTTTGATCTAAACATAGTATCAATTAATTTTGGACTTTGGCAAAACAATTGGACTTTTTTTTAGGATTTAGCATCCCCCTTCCCCCCCCCCCCCCCCCCCACCCCCCCCCCCCCTCTCCTCTCTCTCTCTCTCTCTCTCTCTCTCTCTCTCTCTCTCTCTCTCTCTCTCTCTCTCTCTCTCACACACACACACACACACACACACATGAGATAGAACATGGAAATGAAATTTGGTTCCACATTGACTGTTAGAATAAGTAAGCCTGAGTTTCTCTTACAATTCATGACTTTCAGTGTTTAGCAGTGATTTCGAGTTTTTTTCTGCGTAGCATTTCAGAGGATGACACTGATTTGGCTTTTGATTTGGCTAAAAAGCAGTGGGAGGTCCTGAAACATTTTTGATTAGACCTTAAAGTTGACTTTTAAAAGTTCAAATTGCTTTATAAGCTTGTCATTGGGCCTCATTAAGGCGCTATAGAAGCAGTTTTTGGAGAAATGGCAGGATTGGAAGAATCTGTGCTTAGAGAAGCTAGTAAATTGGACGGGGTATCCAATTATAGCATTTGAAAATTCAAAATGAAAAGTGTTTTCATGAAAAAAGAGCTATGGGACATTGTCACTGGGGTGGAACAACAGCCAACTACAACTTCAACCGATATTCGTGCATTTGACAAAAGGGCGTAGAAGGCCTTATCATTGCCCACATTAGTGAAGCTGTATCAGCAAGAGGCGCTTGGGATGCACTCAAGACACTGTTTCAGATGGCGAACCCCCCTCGAATGATGTTTTTGAGGACCAAACTCATAAGTGTTCGTATGGAGGAGAATGAGGGCATAGGGTCCTATTTCACACAAATAAAGGAGCTACGAGACAAGTTGACAGCTATTGGAGAGCCAATAAGAGATGTTGAGCTAGTTCACACAACTATGAGTGGCCTATCTGAAAGTTTCCAAATGTTTGCAAGTGGCATTGCTTCGAGGGAGAGGTACCTGTTGGGAAAATAGGGTGTGTGAGTGTGAGAAACAAAAATAGCTCGAAAAGAAACGAACACGAAAAGAAGCGAACTCGAAACTTGAACAAGAAACAAACTTGAATGGAAAGTGTTCGTGCACAGCGGAATGAGATATCTCACTCTTTTCCTAAGCATGACTACACCTATCAGACTCAAACAGAATGTTAGTGATAGAAATCACATTTGATCCGATTACGTAGCCAACATTAAACAGCAACACATCAGAAAGATAATTTGTCACGAACAACTAGACAAATTATTAGTCGCGAATTATTCTCAAAGAGCTCGACTGATAATCAGTCACAAATTAGTCGCGAAAGGCAAGACTAAATATTGGTAGCGAACAGCTAGACTAATAATAATTCACGACGAACAGACTACCAGATTAAGCAATAAGAGAGCTAGATAGAATGTAGAAAAGCATAGCAATATTGACACAAATCTGAATGCAGAACAAACAAAGTTGTAATTAGATTAAGTATGGTGAAATATACAGGTCAATAATGTAGGTGAGCATAAGACAATAGTGGAAAAAATCATGTGCTTCACAAAGCTAATCCAATTATGCTTGTTTCTTGTCTAAGTTCTCACATTTTTTAGAATACGCAGATGGTATTCGATATATACATATTTTTACAAGTGTGCAGATGAAAAAAATACAAAGTGGATGTGTTGTCTATGGGAGATCGTGGGTGGCTATTGTTGTTGTCAAATTTGTTTGCACAATTGCATGGGATGGGCGTGAGAAGGCCTCGACGTTAGCCTTCGCTGAAATGAATGTTGGTGAAGATGCAAAAAAATGTGACATCTGACAAATGCCTTAAGATTTGATTTACAGGGTGCCTTTGCTTTTCTATAAGGGCACCTATTGCATTTGTAGGGCAATGTCATCTTTTTCGCCTGTCACAAATCACGTGTAAAAACACTGTGTTGCATTTTTTGCCTTTTTCACCTGTGAAAATTTACTTGTATTTATGCAAAAAATTGTATTTTATTCGTCTGTCTTATTTTACATGTAAATATGCAGACTGTGCGACAACATGAGTAAAGATGTAGCAGCATGAATGGAGGTAGATTAACATAGGATTTAGGAGAGTAAAGGAAATAGATCCAACACCACCCCCCCCCCCTTAATCTGGATCCGTGAATGCCTTGATCTTCAGACTAAGCAATGCACAAAACTTGTTGTGTGCATTAACACTTAATGCCTTCGTGAATATATCTGCAACCATGTCCTACATTCTACAGTATGTTAAGCTCACCTCCTTGTTGAGAACTTTGCTCCTGATGTAGTGATATCTGATTTCAATGTGCTTACTCCTAGAGTGAAATCTAGGGTTGGCCGATAAGACAATAGGGCTATGATTATCACAGAATAGAATTGTAAGGTGTATTGATACAAATTAATGTCTGACAGTAAATTTCTCAACCAAAACGCTTCTTTAATAGATTGAGAAGCAGCAATGTATTATGCTTTTGTAGAAGAAAGAGCGATAGAGGTTTGCTTACGGCTGTTCCATGAGATAGGACTGTCGTTGAAGAAGAATGTAAATCCAGATGTGGACTTACGATTGTCTACATCTCCTCCCCAGCTTACATCAGTATATCCACTAAACTGATGAAGATTGTCGTTGATGACTTCTCCATAGCAGATGCACTGGTCCATGGTAGCTCAAATATACATCATGACTCTTATGAGAGCCTTCCAATGGGTAATGCCAGGATTAGCCATATATTGGTTGAGTGAGCTTACTGCAAAAGAGATGTCAGGTCTTGTACAGACCGTTATGTACATGAGAGATCCAAGTATCGATCGATAAGGATACTCTCTCATTTGCTCCTCTTCCTGGTTGGTCTGAGGACATTGGTCCTTTGACAAACGCAAGCCTGGATCCATTGGTGAGTGAGCTAATTTACAATTCATTAGATTGTATCTATCAAGAACGTTGTGAAGATATTTTTGTGGAGTGATATAAATCAGTCGTCTCGCTCTATCTCTGTGGATCTGAATGCCCAGACAGAAGTGAGCTTCGTCCAGATCATTCATGTCGAACTCTGAAAATAGCATATGCTTAGAATCCTTAACCAAATTGGTATTGTTGCTGAAAAGCAACGTATCATCCACGTATAAGATGATGATAATGAAGGATTGCTGCACTGATTGGAATAGACATTGCAATCAACAATGCTTGGTTGGAAACCTTGTTCGATGAGGAATGTGTTGATCCTATGAAACCAAGCTCTGGGATACTGTTTCAAGTCGTAAAGTGTGACCATGTCTGATTCTTGATCAGAGAGGAATACTCTTCGTCCATAGCTTCTCTCCAGAGATTAGAGTCTGGTTGGCTGAGTGCCTCTTCAACTGTTGTCGGTTCTTGTATCAAGAGACATGCAGACTCAGGAGTATATCTTGTGGGCTGTGTGTGCACTCGACTTGATCTTCTGGGAGGAATCGACTGATGAACCACTCCTGCGACTTATTGCTGGATAGCAGCAACATCTTCGTCTAATTCGCTGTCAAATAGTGGGTCGACAATGGAGACGCCTGAGCCCGAAGCTCTGATTATCGTGTCAATGGTAGGTGATGAAGGTTCTCCTAGAACAATATCCTTGCTTTTGATGTCGATGAACTGATCCTCGATAAAGACTGTATCCCGACTGTACAAGACTTGCTGGGTATTGGGGTCATACAACTTGTATGTATTATCAGATGAAGTATATCCAATCAAGATGGCCTTGAGACCTTGGAAGTCAAATTTCTTCCTCATGTCTTTTCAGGATCTACATGTAGGCAATGCATTTGAACACTCTTAGGTTCTTCACAGAAGGCTTAGAGCCTATCCACACCTCATGGAGTGTTTTTCCTGAGAGGGCCTTGGTCGAACATATGTTTTGGACTTAAGCTGTAGTGGAGACAGCTTTGGCCCAAAAATTCTTGGGCAGCAATGCTTGCGCTAGCATACATTCTGATTCAACCAGGGTACGGTTCAGTCTCTCGGCTAAGCCATTAGACTGAGGACTGTAAGGAGTGATGAATTTCTGCTCAATGCCTTGGTTCTGGCAGTACTCCTTAAATTCAGTAGAGATGTATCCTCCACCACTATTAGAACTTAAGGCCTTGATCGTCTGTCCAGTCTCTTTTTCTGCATGCTCCTTGAAGATTATGAAGCAATTGAAGGCTTCTGATTTCTTCTTGATAAAGTACACCATAGTCCTTCTGGAGAATTCATCAATAAAAGTTATAAAATACTTTGCATCCTTCAGCGAAAGATTTTTCATTGTGCCACAAATGTTTGAATGTACAATGTCTAACAATCCTCTAGCAGTATGCTGATGGCTTGATCTAAATGGTTTCCTATTATGTTCACTTGCTCGAGCTTGAGTTGGAGATCCATCTTGATCTTCACCTTTGACTTGATTCTTCTTGAATGATCCTCCTTTGCCTTTGGATTTTCTTTTTCTTTCAAGGTAAAGAGCCTTGTCATCTCCATCATTGAGGGAAAGCTTCTCCAATCTTGTTTTGATATGTGCTCTCCTACTTTCCTCGGCCATGAGGACTCCTTGGAGATCTTCAAGAGAGGGCAACTTGCCCATGATTGCATAGCTTTGCACCAAGTTAGTAAAATCCACACTTAGTCCATTCAAAATCAATTGAACAAGTTGACTCTCATTAATAGGCTCTCCTATGTAAGCAAGCTCCTTGTTTAAGTCTTTAACTCTCAACACATATGAATGACCACTCTCACCTTTTGCTTGGAAACATTGAAGAACTTGGTTCTTCAAGGATAGCAATCTCAAGTGTTCTTGGATTCATATATCTTTTGAAGAGTTTCCCATGATTCTTGAGCCAAGGAGCAAGCACCTACCTCCTTAAGAAGTTCATTAGCTACATTCATCTTGATACAATCTAAGGCAATCTTGCACCTCTTCTTGTATCTAGTAGCTTCTTGAGGATGAATAGACTCATTCTCTTCACCATTTAATATGTCGATTAAGTCTTGTAAAACAAGTATGGAATCCATTCTTAGCTTCTAAATAGAGTAATTTTAAGCATTCAATCTATCATTTTCATCCAAGAGATATGCACTTATGGAAGCCATCTCTCCCTAATAAAGAGCTTGATCACAAAAAAAATAGATTCAAAATCGAAGTGATTCAAAACTAGCTATTCCACTGCCTAGGGACTTGATAAAGCTTAAATATTAAACTACCAACAAGATCCTTCTTGATATTGAGCTGAATAAAATCTATTTGAAATAAGAAAATTGAAAATTTGCTTGAATTGAGATGGAATCTAGATCTAGAATTGCCTCCTCCTTGATCTCGGTTTCGCAAGGTGCTTGGATCAACCTAACCTGAACCAAATGGAATAAAATGCACATAAATGCCACTCATAAATATCCCTATGAGATCATATTGAACCACTAAGCAATTACTAATCCAAACTATTCCATCAATGCAAACAAATTTGAACATAATTTTAGTAACAATTGCATTCTAGGATGAGAACTCTATAAAATCCTTGGATTCACCCTAAATGGCACTTTCTAAGACTTGAATAAGTCTAAGAACAACCTACTACAGCTCCAAGCTATTCTTTATGATAGACTCTACAAGCCGAGTGGCATCTAGTAGAAAAAATCATAGCACTTGCTAATTTTGATCACCATAGTTCATTTATTGGTTTGGCTTTGATACCATGTTGAAATAATAGCAAATAGAGTCCAATTTACTTTAGAAATAATGGATAAAGCACCTAATTAAGATCCAATGGAGATCACAAAGCTAGAACACAACACCAACTAGTGATTACTAGCTTATCTTGGCTTGAACTCCAGTCTGTGGCTCCAAAATCATGCGAAATCCTTCACATGTGTGAAAGTATGGCCTAATCAAACCTGAGTACAGTACCAACACCTTCAAATCCAATTATTCATTACAAGAAAGGACATGATCATAGCAAACATCACTCAAATTGTAGACAAAAACTAGTCACCAAGATAGACCTCAAATTTCTCATCAATTGGCTTGGGACATCCCACATGGATATATACAAAAAAATCAGCTCAGATATGAGGGTTTTTCATGACATTAACCTAACATCTAAGCTTTTAAATCATAAGATCCACCCTAATTGGGGGTCGAGATCTTGGGATCCTTAATAAGGTAAAAATGCTATTTTTAGCTCCTATGCAATCTCTAGCTTATCTACGTACATTTTGGCCTCATTCCAAAGGTGCCTCAACAATTTTAGGCTTAGAATAATCATGATTACAAAGATCCTAACCTAGTTGGCACGTGTGACATCCCACATCATGGCCAAATTACATTTTCCAAGTGGATATTACATACTAGCTTGTGTAAATTCTAACACTTTCAATTCCCTTGTAATCATCTTCTCATTTCTAATGTGATTTCATGGAGATCTTCATGTCTTTTGCTTCGAGTGGATATCCTATCTTGAATGCTTTCAATTTCTCTTTCTTTTAGCTTTAATTCTAATACTATTGCTATTTGCTTGGATTTGGCACCTGACATCTTATGGCAAGATGATTATGGAGGCACATTCATGGCATTTCATGTTGCCATCATCTAAAATCAAGTGCAATATGGAGGAAGCAAGCGAGCACTAATTCATATCTTTTATTTCGCTCATGTTTGCTGCTACTTTACAAAGATATCAAAGGTAGAAGCATGGAGGACCCATTTAATATGATTCTATGTACTTCTTCATATGGTATTTTCATTTGACATGTAATATTGGTATAAGTGATATTGAAGCATCCAATATGGACACTATTATCTATATCAATCATGAAATCTTTCCATTTATCATTTATAGATGCTAAGGGGAAAGATACATTCTTAAGGAGTTAATTCTTAAGATAGAGCTTAGTTATGATGTGACAATAGCAAGTAGAGTTGAAGAGGAAGTGTGAAAATTTGTCAACTAATACTTGGGTATTTTTTGCATTTTAGGGGTGTAAATAAACTTTATAAGGTTTCTTCGCATGCATGAAAGCATATTAGAATATTGTGTTTAGATGGTTCCAAGCACCGTTGGTCATTAAGATACACAAATGGCCTTGATTTGATGTAATTTGATCAGATGGACCAAAATTGATAGTGACCTAGGGTTCATTTTTTAATTATTTTAGTGCTATATGAAGAGAGAGAGAGAGAGAGAGAGAGAGAGAGAGAGAGAGAGAGAGAGAGAGAGAGAGAGAGAGAGAGAGAGAGAGAGAGAGAGAGAGAGAGAGAGAGAGAGAGAGAGAGAGAGAGAGAGAGAGAGAGAGAAAAATATCTCATGCCTATAAATAGAAAAGAGGTCGTGGAAAAAGTGTTTGAGTGATTGAACATTGTAGAGGAGATCATTCTATTGGAATTTTATCTTTGTTTTGCTCATTTCTCTACTTGGTGATTGATATACTAGCTAGTTTTGGATGTTATTTATAAATGCATTAATGGCTTTATGGTTGTTGTATGGCCTGGTTACTGAGAGTTTTGGGTCTGATGAAAATGCTCATAACATTATGTTTTTGTCATTTTAATCATGATGATGCTATTAGATCTTAGAAGCAAATTTATGAGTGTTTTGTCTAGCTCTTGAATAGTGGCGGCTTGTACAATCGCTTTTGGCCTAGTTCTAATGTTTGGATCTAATTTGGATCTTAATTTCTCATAGGGTATCTCTTTTAAAGTTGAGGTTGGTATTGGAGAGGAGTTAAA
The DNA here is from genome assembly GCA_029204225.1 of Diphasiastrum complanatum. Lineage (NCBI taxonomy): Eukaryota > Viridiplantae > Streptophyta > Lycopodiopsida > Lycopodiales > Lycopodiaceae > Diphasiastrum > Diphasiastrum complanatum. The sequence goes on along the minus strand of MU836533.1, from coordinate 14,053 downwards.
ACCAACTAACAAGTTCATTTTGTATGCAAATGAGCCAACTTTCCCATGGGCAGTTCTTACTAAGATATCCAAAATCGGAGGTGGTATTGAGGGTTTATGGACAACTTCAATGACTTTTACAGAAATTGAAGGTAAGTAGGAAGGGTGAGCATGATCCAACCTTGTAGAATGTTGTCCTTGAGATATAAGAAGTTCAAACAATTACATGCAATTACAAGGTGGAATTCGGAATTTGGAAATCAATGACTAATTTGTTGTGCACGTTAGTATAAGCATCACCAAAACTATTACATATTTGCTCATCACCTCAAATAAGCACCCACTTCCACGCCCACAAATGTATATACTACAACTCTATCAAATATTCTTTGCATGCTTGTTTCAAGCACAATATGAACCAATTGCATGCTAGGGACACATCTTTGATTTTGCAAGCTTCAACGTCAATGCTTATGAGATTCACAATTAACTTAAAGGCATAAAATAACTCTAAATTTCTCATGAAAGTATGGCATATTAAAAAATATTCTTAATTTTTTTGAACTCAAATGAAAATATATTTTTTCGTGGAAGACTCACGTAATTGATCTTTTGAATAAAATACCAAAAGTGTATATTAATAGTCTTAGATGAGACGTCTTATTAATATCTTCAAGCTCAATGTAACTAGTTAAGGCCAATATAAAGCCATTTCTTTGTAAATAAAATATTTCCTCATGTGCCCTTTCTATGGATGCATGCGTGCACCCCAATAGTGAGTGGGTCATGCCACCGTTCAAATTTGGCTTGCATATATACTTGCTTGAAGTAGGTGGCCAAAGAATGATTTTGCCAGCTTTTAGATTTAGTCCTCCAGAGTGAGTGGGCCATTTTAGATGACTTTTAACTCCTGTAACAACCTAAAGAGCTTGACTTGGCATGGCTTTTTGCCCATAAAAGCTTGTGCAACCTTCCTAGGCAGTGTAGTACACCCTTGACAACATGGATTGTGCTTATGTCGGGTAAAGTCTAGGGGTGGGGCACTAACGTTGGGCTCCCACCCTTCTGCAAAGCCCTCAAGAATGTAAAGGCTAGAGCTTCATAAACAATTGCCATATTTATGTTAAGGCTAGAGCTTCATAATAGTTTCTTGTAACACAACTAATTGTATAAAGAATATTTTCTTTTTTCATGCATAGTTGATGTACATTTTGCAAATCGGGTTCGAATAATTCCACAAGGAAGTACAAGGCCACAATTTTGTCTAAGAGGCCTTCATGTATGAGCTAGCTGCTGCTAACATGGCAATGTGGCCATGGCCTTTTGTTCAAGGGTGGTGGAGGCCTTGAAATATGGTCACAGTACATTTTTAAGGGCCTCAATCACCCTTTCATGAGCGTTGGCCCAACTTCCCATGTCAAGCGCAATTGGGAATAATGTTTGTCATTCAAGGTAGTGAACATGGTCCACATCCTCGATCAAGGTAGTGAACAATTGAGTGAGTGGGCCAGCCATCGATATCTGGTTGGCATTTTGTTTAGCCCTTCCAAAAGGTGTGGGCTAGCCACTCAAGTACGGATGAGCGTATTTTGCACCGTGACTAACTTCTCAATAATAGTGTAGCACCTAATGGTGATGGTGTAGAACTTTCAAGTTAGATGTGCAGGAGCCCACCATTGTCACTACACTGGTGGTGATCTCTCAAGTATCATTTGTATTGAGTTTTGCTCTGGCAACCAAGTGGGCCATCCACTCAAGTTTGGTTGGCATTTAGGCTCTCTCTTAGATTTGTTTTCTCACAATGAGGGGTTCACCTCCAAGGATAGTTAGTGCTTGAGAGTTTGTGCTTAGCCACTCAAGTCCAAGTATAGCACCCAACTCTATGCCTAGGTACTTGTATATGAGGGAAACACAATCTTTTGATAGTTGCAGCCATTAGTGGTTGTTTGTATAACTATACTACTTTCTTGTGGAACCTAACTTCCATAAATTCAAGCTGAGAGGAAGCGGTTACCAACAAGAGGACATACCATTTATGTGTGGGCATCACTATTTTTCATAGCACCAAAGATAAAATCCAACCAATCAAAAGTCAAAATTTCTTATGGCTTTCAAAACCATTGTTTCAATTACTTATATTTTATGAAAGCTACAAACCTTTTAGTAATTTAGTTTCGTGAAGGCCCTTGTAGGTGACGTGATTGCCATTGTCAAGATTTTTTAGGCCTTAATGGGGCCTACATTATCTTGCATAACATAGGGCCCCAACCCTTGTCTTAAACGAATGAATCAACTACATGTCTGTTTTTGCTCGCCGCAATGTAACCTTCGCTCCTGACTTCAAAAGCCTGTAGACTAGAGACCAACGTTTCCATAATGAAGTACATTAAGAATGGAAACAAAATTTTTTTGCCACATGACACTGAAATTGAAACAAAAATTAACATGAAAATTTCAATTCCACTTTTTACAAACAAAATCTATAAGAAAAAATCTAGCCAAAGACAAATAATGTGGAGTAATGCTCCATTGCTTGGCCCTTTAGCATATCTAATTTGGGACCCAGGCAACTCTGGCACTAATTACCCAGGTCTCAAATTATATGTGATAATATGACCCTCCCAATGGCCAATACCTAGTATGTAAAGATGCAACTCTGGCACTAATTACCCAAGTCTCAAATTATATGTGATAATATGACCCTCCCAATGGCCAATACCTAGTATGTAAAGACTTGATGAGGTTTTTTTGCTTCATATTTTTTAGAATTTTAAATAGCATAAAATCCCTCGTTGCAGGCTGGGCTTGTGCCCAAGGCACTACGGTAACACCCTTGCGCGTCGGCTTTACAAACCTCATGCACTTGTGCCCAAGGCACTGCGTGCCTAACACACTTACGTGTGTGAACCTCACGCATTGGGCAAAAAAGATAGAGCCCAATCTTATGCCCCAAAAATCCCAAGGCTTTCTCCTATACAAAAGCCCAATTTTATGCCCAAAATTTGCATGCAAGGATCTGAGTCCTAGGGCCAGGGATATCCCCTATACAAAATGCTGCTAGGTGGCAGGGGTAGGGGGGGGGGACTTGGTGATGATATTCGTTGACAGTTGAAGCGTAGCTGTAAGGTGTAAGACGTTGGCTGTAGCATCCATGACAGCAAATCAAGCGCTGTACATGTCCAATCCCACTTGTTGCTGCTTGCTGCTTGCGTACTGCTAACACTTGTTGTTGTTGCCGTAACCACCAGGAAGGAAGAAGGACTTGACCGTCAGAGAAAGGAATCAATCTATCATATCCTCCGAGCCCTCCTTGTTCGTTAGCCGTCACCCTCCCAGTCTCCTCCCTCCGCCTTCTACTCCCTTCTTCTTCGCTTCAGGCTCTGGCCTTGACCCGTCACCCGGCCGTCGTGAGAAGCGCGCAAGTACGAAGGGAACAGCTGTCTGAGGCAGGCCCGCCAGCAGCCCGCCCGCCCGCCCGCCCTGGGCTTTTGGTTTGATGCAACTTGCAAGCGCGAAAGTGACGGGCGGGGCCCTGCAAATTGCAATGGACCCTCTCGCTTCCGACCTTCCAAGGATCTAGATAAGGCCACTACTGCCCAGGTCGATCTTAACGTTCACGATCCATCCTCCATCACAAGCAATCGCCTTCCATGGCTAATAAATCTGTCGCCTCAGCAGCTCGCTCTTGCTCCCGACCTCTGCCGTGTTCATAATCGGGTCAGTGATCGATGAGATCCAAGATTCTTGAAAATTCCCCATATCCATTGATATAACAAGCTATTGATCTGTTTAGATGATTGATCATTGACATATTCCAAGATTCTTGACTTGGTCCCATCTATGCAGATTAGCCAAGCAGAAAACCAGTGTCAAACTCTTCTATCAGCTTATCCGTCATCTATTGAAACAGTAAAAGGTGCTTCCTACGCACATTGAAACATCACCGTCGAATTCTGATGGACAATTGTTTTCGCCTTTCCTTGTCTTAGCAAAGTCGTCTTTTATGTCATCTGTTGTTTCTTTCCGCACCTTAAAAGAAAGAAATCGACACCAGATTTCAAGCTATCTACGTAGTACGAGTAATGAACCAAACGGTTTACCATGATGTCACTGCGGTAGTATTGTTCTTGTATAGGGAGCGCATATATTATCTTGTAGAAAATTTTGAAGAGGTACACACTCGATGACGGATGGGGACTTAGATTCGAAGAAAATAGGTGAATTACTTCTTAGCAGCATCGTCCTCAAGAGATCCTCGGCAGAAAATTGAAGCATCACCAAAACAATTTGCGGAAGACAGTTGATGGTAACCTACCCCGATGTTTTTTACCTTTTCCAAATCAGTTTCAGAAATCTATGATAGATAAAAAAAAACACAGCCTTCGGATCTACAATATAAAAGAATCAGCAACATGAATAGATACTGACTTTTATTTTGAAGAAACCAGAATAGCAGGAATCATAATTCATCATCAGAAATTCATCTATAGTATCTCGTATTCTCTCTGCAAAGCTTGTAGTAGGAGATGTAGATCATCAACCAATTTCATGTGAATAATGAGCCATCAGTTTTGAAATACGTGAAGATGTTCTAATTTGCACCTTGCAGATTCAAAAAGGGCGCCCTTTGTACCTATTCCTAAGCAAGTACATATAATTAGAATTTGTAAAGCTACACTACGACAGAAGCTGAAAATTATAAATATTACAATCTTCTACACATTGGGAAGATTTTTCGGATTTACAGAATTACATAATTCCAATGCGTGAAATTTATGCTAACATTGTTCTAATAACATAAGCCTCAGGGGGAATCTTATACTAACTAACTAGCAATAAAACGCGCCATTGTACATTATTGCTCGATTTGCCTACAAACAGTCTGCCCAACCGAACAGAGTGATTCAGGATGGTTGGCAGAAGTAGCATGATCCACACCAAAACGCGGTTGTCCGCTATTAGGAGCACAAGCAGCAAACATATACCTCTGCACTTCTTTCGCAACCATGTCACGCATCAGTGTGACTAGGCCAGCGTTCATTGAACCATCTAATCCGCATCCCATTGGTGGCCATACTGCATTGGCCTGAGGTTGAAATACAGGAGCCAAGGCTTCAGCTACAGCAGCTCGTATCGCAGCGCTTATCAGCTCTACAACATCCTCTGTTCTTATGTAACCGTTCGGAACTGAAGCAGGCATATGTGGCTCAAGAAAAGAGTTAGAAGGAATAGAAGAATTTAGAGATAACGAGGTCACATCATGAGTTTGAGGCGTCTTGCAATTACGACTGTCCTTAATTTCTTGCTCTTTGACCTGCTGCATCTCATTGAATGAGAGTTTAGCAAGAGATGCCAGATGAGACGTATCCGAGGTTGATATCCGATTAGATCCGGGTAGAGAAAGACTCAGAAAAGTTGGAGGATCTGTTGTAGAGCTCGATGCCTCCTGCAGTTTCTTGCCAGAGACTCCACCATTAGAACCATAGTAACTGAACGCAGACGGTCTTGAGAAAGGTTTGAAAATCGGAGAATCGTTGATTTGAACAGGGTTGCAACTGCTAAAATCGGAAGGTGAACTTAAATCTAATTTCAAGCGCTTGAAGCATGCGGAGTCTGCTTCGCAATTTACATCTTCTTGCACGCTTCCATCACTCGAAAACTCTTTACTGCTTTTCTTTCTGCCATCAAAGCTACATAGGTCCTCTTCAACATATGTCTGAGTCGCATCCTCCTGTATTCTTGCTTTTTCTGCCATGCAACGGCGACGAAGAGTTGAATTCCAGTGATTCTTTATTGAATTGTCTGTGCGCCCAGGCAATAATCTTGAAATTGTGGCCCACTTGTTTCCATGCTGGGCATGAGCTTTCATGATCAGAATATCCTCAGCTTCTGTGAAAGGCCTATGCTCGACCTGGGGGCTCAACTGGTTACACCATCTTAATCGACATGACTTGCCTGAGCGCCCAGAAATTCCTCTACTGATTAACGACCAATTCCTAGCTCCATACATTTCAACTAACCTCTTCAATGCCTCATCCTCCTCAAGGCTCCAAGGTCCTTTGATTCTGTCACTCTCTTCCTGGGCCAACCTCTCCACCTCCATGAAAAATGAAAATGGTTTGGCTATGAAAGCTTAAGTTTCCGTTTCCGCAATATCACTAAATGCCAGCTGAACTGAAAGCGCTTCTTTCCGGAAAGATGCACACATGGAACACAAGAATTTACAAATCTCTGCTCAATCACAACACTAAAGGAAGAAGAACTCAAGCCATCTTTCCGTATGCGGATGTGGCAAACTTTGCTGACAAAGCAACCTTATTGAATCCAATAAAAAAACCATTAGATCAATCAAGTCACAAGAAACATATCAATGAGGAAAGATTGACAAGAGCATGCAGCCCATTATGGCACAATAACAGAATAGGCACGGAAAAATCCGATTCAATCACGTATCTTAGAGCAGATCGAAACTAACCAGAAAGGCGAGGTGCTGCGAATGATCAACCAAAGACAGCCAAAACAGATCAACCAACGATCATGAAACCAGGCAACAAGAATGAATGGAGCAGCCTCTACGGCCACCAGGAAGGAGAGGAGAGGCTACCAGGAAAAAGAGCAGAGTTTAGAGAGAAGCAGAAAAGGACGTGCAGCTCCTAATGGCAGGGAGAGAGAACCCACTCCACCCTGCAGCAGCCCGTCGGCATGGGGGGCTTTGCATTCAAAAACAATTTCCTGTAAAGCCTCTTGAAGGCCGTTTTCAAAAATCGCCTTTCCAGCTACAAAGGTGCGAGAATAAGTCAAACTTCACTCCAAAGTAAAGCCTCCCAAAAGGCGTTAATGAACCCGTCATAAACCCCTGTTTTGAAAGGTTTTAATCAAAGTTGAATGCTCTTAAAAAAACCAGGTCACCCTTCGTTCAAAAGGACAGGAAAGGTATGCCCGTCAAGGCTCCAGTCCGGGACTCCATCAACCCTTCTGCTTCTTCTTTTGCTGCTGGAACTGCATGGGGTCTCGTGTAACTGCCCTACGGATTGAGGCACAAAAGCTGGCTGCCGGAGCGTTTCGGTCGGGAATGCAGCTCACCGGTGAGTAATGTAGCCTATTATTGTGATAGGGTTTAGTTTTCAGAAAGTAGAAACCAACATCTGTCTAAGGTAAAAAGTGCCTACTATTTCTCTCTAGAAATAGATATGAGAAGGACTTAGGAGCTAACTAAATTACATTTATGAGTTGGGTCAGAAGCATTTCCTTTGGTTGACAAGCTCATGTTTTTTTTTTCACCTTGCTTTTTAAATGCAAGACTTGTTTAGGTGGGTCAACAAAAGTTGTGAAAATAATCAATGTTGTAAAAGTTTGAAGACTAAAAGTCTACAAATAGGGCCACATGGACTAAGAAAAGACCACGCTCACTCTTTGGTATATGCAATCATAGAATTGACTTACGTCCAAAAAATTTTAGGATTTCGTTGAGCATGCTTGCTCTTGAGGTTATGCACATGTCGTATTGTCAATTGAATTATTCATGATCAACAAATGGATAGAAGATGTGGAGAGTGACACTTTCATAAACGATCCTCCTCCTCCTTTGACACTCTATCATGGACTTGTGGTGGACTATTGTGACGTGGGCTCACCTTGGTCTCACCCAAGTTCTAGCTGTCGCGAATCTTTCGCGAACAAATCTGTGTCGCGAAGTGATTCCTTTCTCAAATCTGTCGCGATCTGATTCCTTTCGTTTAGTTTTCTTTTGCGGAAGCTTTCAAGATCCTAGGCATGCGACTACAGATCACAGAACATAAATCATTCTAGCAATCAAGACACCGAAAATCAAGGAGATGGAGAAGAGAGCAATTGTATTATCAGTTTTGAGTTTGGAGCGAGATGATTAGTGTCTCGCTCGTTGGCGGCCTGACACTCAGCTCAATTACTTTGTTCTGCTCGTTGGCAGACTTTCATGCACAACTATTTTCGTGTCTCTATCTTCTTCTATTCTGCTCTTTTTTTGATATTTTTCGTGTTGATCCAAAATTGTATATATGTCTCCACTGTGTGGAGTTTACAAGACAACTAAACAAAGAATTACAAGATAAGTCAATGCTAATAAACTAGTTAGTTATTCTCTGTTATGGCTAACTGTTTCAGTTGAGCGTGGAGTGGAATATGCCACGCTCGTCGAGCTGCCACTTGGCAACGCATATTGTTTTTCTTCATGTCGTTTCGTTTCGTTTCGTGCGTTAGGGTTTCCGAGGTATGTCTGTCATTCGTTTCACTTCGTTTCGTGACAAAGTTGCAAGAGTTCACAATTTCTTTAGCCACCAAGAAACACATATTTGTAGCCTTTTTCTTATCTTGCATTGCATCATAGGTCCTCACTTTGTTGCCTCCCACCTTCACTCTATGCAATCCCCACTTTTCTCTTAGGTCTACCTTGTCATACTTGGGTATGGCATTGATGAGGGTGTGAATCTCACACATAAATCACGCGTTCATAGTGCAAGGAGTAATCTTTGAGCGCGTCATGATTTGATGGTAGCTAGTACCTTCTTTGAAGCTTTTCAAGCCCAAAGATCACCTGGAATAGAAACAATGACATAAGAGCACAAGTTCTTGCAAGAATTGCCCAACCAATTGTCTAACGAACAACCAAACACCCCCAAGCCTATCTCTATACTAGATACAATGGTAGCTAGAGCATAGAACTCTTGCTCGATCATCAACACACACAATTTGTTGAAACTGGTAGGATAAGAGTATAGATATACTCTTCACCTAGTCTCCATAAGACATGTTGATTCTTCTTTCTAAATTGTCTCATTCATGTAATTTGACTTTCAATTGACTTACATGAAAAATTGAATGTAATCTAACACCTTGGAGAAGATCCAATTGATAAGCAAATACAACCCACTAAAATATGTCAATAGTTTATAATGTTTGGTTGTACGCAATACAGTAGATTCATTTGGAATTCTCAAATACATGCATTGTCCAACATTGAAATTCTTGAGGAGTTTGTTTCAAGTCAGCATAATGTGTGGCTCGTTCCTAAGCACTCAAAAAACTTTCATGTGATAACTACAACCTTTCCTTCACATCACACATAAAATCAAATGCTATTTTAACATGAACACATTCTAATTCAACGTTGATAGGTGAGCATGACTGGAATCCATATGTAGCATAAATAAGTTGTACCCAATCATCAAATGTGGAATACTAACCAAAATTATATTCGAGGAAGAAGAAAGAGAAGAAGCTTGAGGTAGTAGACAATCCGTTGACCAAGTGGACCAATTATTTCAGTCTACACGGAATTCCTGAAGAGAAAAAAGATTGAGAGTGTGCTTTTGTTTTTCCATGGTAAGGCTTCGTCGTGGTGGCATGAGTTGCAACCAAAACCTTCGATGGCTGGAAGTATTTGCTAGAATTGGTAGAAGATCAAATTTTATATTTGGATATAGGATAGTGAAATAATCTTTTTGATTTTTTGGTGAACAGATCATGAAGCAAAAAACTTTCTTGGAGAAAAAGCTAATGGTATGGGACATCAGTAATTCCAATCTTGTGCAAGAGTGATCTGTACATAGTGGTCTAACGGGTAAATCCATTGGTTAATTGTTTAAGGGTATTTGGGAAAATTATGAGATATAGATCTGGATTCCTAATGATATCTTATAATTTATAAATCAAAAACCCTTAAGCTATTTCTCAACTTCTAAGAACCCTTTCTGCTTTTGAATTTCCCGAGTACAACCATTAGGTTAAATTCATATGAACCTTCCAAGAGAGAAATTATTTCTTTTCTAAAGGATTGTTATCATCATGTGAATCATTACTTGTACAATTAAGGCTTGGAATTTGTGATGTTCCAAGATAACGATATTTCAATTTTCTTGAATACAGATTGTCTCTTATGCATAGATAGATCTCATATAGACAATGGTTATTGTGACTTGTGTTGAAAATGTTTGGAAGGAAAGTCGTGTGTATATTAGAGTGAATCATTTTCGAAAGGCACTTATTATTGACTTTTCATGATTCATGTATTTTCATGTGTCATCTCTCTAATTAATTTTTATGAGAAATTTGAAAATCTCTTTAAAAAAGAGGGGTGAAGTGATGAGTAAATTCTATTATAGGATCTATGAGTTCCATAGTTTTTGGATGGAGAAATTCTCTAGGGATTGTGTGGAACAATCTAGAACTAGATGTGGTTAGAGATTTGAATTCATTATAAGTAGTTTTGAGTAAGATCTAAAGTTACTAATCCCAGCTTGTTTTTCAAGTAAGTATTTTGTAATTTCTTTCATTTGATTAAATTATTCTCTAATCCATTTTCTTTTAGGCAAGTTGATAAGGTTGCATATAGACCTATTGTTATTGGTTGGGTTTAGGTGCATTGAATCTAGTCCATGGTATGGAATAGATCTAGAACCTTCCAAATGTTGATAAGCTTGGGCAAGCACATCCAAATAGGTCAAGTACATGTTATATAGTGTACAAGCGTCGAAAGAGTTCATCTCTCTCTCTCTCTCTCTCTCTCTCTCTCTCTCTCTCTCTCTCTCTCTCTCTCTCTCTCTCTCTCTCTCTCTCTCTCTCTCTCTCTCTCTCTCTCTCTCTCTCTCTCTCTCTCTCTCTCTCTCTCTCTCCTCTCTCTCTCTCTCTCTCTCTCTCTCTCTCTCTCATTCATGCTTATGGATCACAAAACAAAGACCCAAAAAGAGCCAAGAAGAATGTCAAGCATCTCACTCCTCATCTAAGCCATTCCATTTTGTCAGATTCTACACCAAGATTGACACTCTTGGTAGGCTTAGATTCCATGTAGATCCGTAGTTTAAACCCCTCCCCATTGGATCGAAGCTCATACTACACGACGACTCACCCGGTTGGAGATCCAAACCCTGACTTTGCCCTCTTGATTGGGACGATTAGGGAGGCACGTAAAGGGTCCAACATGACCTTCTAACAATTACTGTTGGAACGTCCATTGTGATCAATTCAATCAGACTATGAGATTGGATCTAGATTTTTCAATCAAATCCTATCTCAGATCTCTTTGGGTTTCCATATCCATTTTTGCATTGTTTTGGTTATATCTTGAATGTGTGTGTGTAGAATGCGTTTGTGACTTATGTATTGGATCCACACGTGTGAAATGTGTTGTGGTACAACCATGGTAGGGACAGAAACATCAACTTATCATACTTATGCTATTTTGTCAAGTTCTTAATGAGTTCGTAGCTTTTATGCATAGTTAGAGCTAGATTTCTACATTGTTAATGGTGCTAGAAGTGCTATCTTTTGTAACCAAAGATCAAAGGGCTTGATTGGATCTCTATGATTTGATTTTTTTCACATGGTATCAGAGCTATTGTTGCAGGTTACTAAAATATCAATCATATTTAGCAAGGGATTTGGAGGAGTCACCAATTCTAGAGCATGCTAGAGTGATTTCTACTCAAAATCAAGCATTTTTCAAGTGTAGAGTTGATTTTTTGTAAATCAAAACTCAATATAGAAAAAAAATACTTGTAGTAGGCCAATTTCACACTTCATAAGATGGATTGTGGCGAGCTTAATTGCATTGGAAAGGTCTTATTGCATTCTTCAAGATTCTATAACAAGTTTCTAGCTTTTGCATGTAGAAAGTGAATGATTTAATTTTTTGTACTTTTGTGGAAACCCTATTTTTAATTGGATCTCATGTATTCAAAGTTGCTGGGCTTCTCAAGAGTGTATTTCAATCTTAAAAAGTGCAAAAGTTCATAAGATTGTTGATCAAGTATCTTCCATTCAATGTGTTGGATTTGCTAGGCTTGGTGCAAGAAAGAGATTTGAGAGGTTCCATATCTTTGTGTTTTCTTCTTGAGTTCATTTGTTGAATTGGAGCATGCTAAAAGAGAAGATCAAGTCATTGGCGGAAGTCCCCAAGAAGGAGTAGGAAGTCCATAGCCACAGCTCCCAAGAAGGTTAGGATGATGACCCTGCAGCAATCCTCACCTTGTGGAGAGGATGCAACTGTATATGATATCTCACTCCTTGCTGCTGTAAATATTGTCACATCTGTTTTGGATAATCCTACAGATACTGTACAATCTATACTTGCTCTCCCTCCTCCCAATTTATCACAACCCACAACACAACCTATCATTGTTGGCTCTGCTATTGCTCCTCCTCCTCCTTCAAAACCAACTCCATTTATAGATTTTGAACAATACCTTCATTTTGAGAAAGATGTATCGGATGCCATTGACCTTATTGGCATGCCATTTTTGTTTAGAATAGATGAAATAGACATAGGTATAATTTTTGATATAAACGATATTGTAGATATGAAAAACAGGAAGTCCTCAATAAGTGATCCTGTCATAGAAGCATGATTACAACTGTTGTAATATTCAATTGCCCCTGACTCAAAGAGAAATCTTTTTGTTCTTAGTAACTTCTTTTTGTAGTGCATGAAGGGTGACAATGACATCCTTGCAGTTGACATTGAATAGTTTGAGTGAGTCAAATCAAATGTTTGTGACAAGTATAGCCACACGAGAAAATATTCCAACCTATGAAGAGTTAGGTGGATTGCTTTTGCAGGAAGAACAACGTCAAGAGAACTTGAGTTCATCGCAACATGGGATTTGATCAAGCTCTTGCAGTGAGAGGACGTGTTGGCAGATTTGGTCATGGAAGACACCAATCAAGAGGTGAAAACTCATATCATGGATCGTTCAACAATTTCAAGAACAATCCAATGATGGCCCAAATCGAGGCCATTGGAATCAAGGCCGAGGTCAAGGATGCGGCTATTCCAAGCAAAATAAACCTGGAAATTGTAGGTATTGCAACAAACCTAGCCATTGGGAGTGTGAATGCTTCAAGAAACAGAGGAGATAGAACAAAGAAAAGGCAAATGGCTAGCAGACAATTATGCTGATCAACATCAATTTGATGATGATTATTATGAAGACAATTATGCTGATCAACATCAATACGATGATGATCAATATGAAAATGATATAGGTAAGAGTTCAAACTTGTTCATTACAACATTTAATGACAAGTGATGAAGCAAGGATACCTGGTACATTGATAGTGGTGCGTCCAAGCACATGACTTCAAGAAAAGAGTGGCTTTCAGAACTCAAGGAAACTCACAATGGTAATGAAGTTGGACAAGACGATGACAAATTGCTATCTATTAAAGGAGTTGGAGTGGTACCAGTGAAGTTAGCCAGTGGGAAGATAAAACGGATAAGCAATGTGAAATATGTACCTGGCTTAGCTAACAATCTACTATTTGTTGGGATGATGGCTTAGTCAACAACTCAAGGTTGAGTTTGACAATGACAAATGTCATGTCAAAGACATCAAGGATCACTACAAAGTGATTGCTATAGGAGCTAGAGTCAACGGGAATCGAATCTACAAATTGAATGCGAGATCTTTTGCTCAAGCTATGATAGTCGAAGTGATCTTTGGCATCAACGATTTGGTCATAATTAGTGCTCAAAGTTTACAGATTCTCAAAAGAGGTAATCTAGATAAGATTGCCTGATATATCTTTTGAAGAAAAAATTTTGTGAAGGTTGCATTTTGGGAAAACAACACAGAGAGAGGTTTTCCAAAAGTGGAGCAAGGAGAGCCAGTGGCATCCTAGATCTTGTCCACAGTGATCTATGTGGACCTATGCAGACTAGATCTCTTAGTGACTACTATTACTTTATCACCTTCATTGATGGTTATAGCAGATGCATTTGGATTTATTTCATAAGCAAGAAATCAGATGCTTTTGCTAAGTTCAGGAAATTCAAGGCATTAGTTGAAAAGCAAACAAAATGTTGCATCAAAACTTTGAGATCTGATGGAGGTGGTGAGTATTTTTTGACAGAATTTATTGATTTCTATAAAGATCATGAGATCAAGAGGCAAGACTACAACATCTTATTCACCATAGCAAAATGGAGTTGCAGAACGAAAGAACAGATCTATTGTTGAGATGGCCAGGGCGATGCTCAAAAGCAAGGGTTTGCCAAACACCTTTTGGGCAGAAGCTTGTAGCACAGCTACGCACAACCTGA